>JAQIWD010001952.1:0-10634 GCA_034694825.1 Anurida granaria | reverse complement strand
ACGCAATGACGCGTTAAATCTAAATTGGGGCTGTTTTGCGTTACGCAATTCTGGTAAATTAACAATCATCGACGACAATTTTGGGGGGAATAACAAGGAAATGCCCAGCATTTAAACCAAGGTTGGGACAAAGTTATATTTTTGGTGAAAATCGTCAACAGACCACCACAGTGTGACATTCAACGTTTTCTGTTCTTCGAATTTCCCTATTTTGTCCACAAAAACTTCCTGTGAACTTAAGTAAGATGGGCGTTGAAATTGGTCGTGGAAGGACATTTACAGTTTTTTTTTTCATGCGGTAGTGATTTGGCAATGACATGACACCGTGACAGACTGTGACACGCTCTAAAGTGCCTAACAATATTTTCAATCCAATACCCCCTTTACTTAACGGGGGACATTGATTGCTCCTCTGGTCATGCTGACCTAATGGGGTATTTTAATTCGTGATCTACCCACCAAACAATTCTTAACTGCGTTCTTGTTGCTGCGTTAATGCAAATTTTTTTTTCGTGGATGTAAATTTCGAGCAAGATGGAGGAATCTGAATGGGTTGGAATGACAAAGGATGAAATGAAGCATGACACTAGGGAAATGAACTCCATTTCCCAAGAGTGACTCCTACTCCCACCAATTCCACCGTGCTTTGTAGCATGTTTAGTGCGTTTTCTATTTCACGTCCAATTATGATCTAGTTAATCAAAGTTGTTTTTTTAAGGAAGGTAACTTCGTCTTACAACTTCCGTTCTGTCTCCCAGAAATCGAGTGGATTAGACGAAATCCATTTACTTGGGCTCTGAATGAGCCATTAAACAGGAAAGTGGAAGCGAAAGTGCATGGGATGATGAGAATAAGGCTAAGCCATTAATGAAAAGAAAGAGTGACGAAGGGGAGGTGGGAAACGGAAGAAGGTATTATTATTATTATCACAGATTGCCCAGATTGCACACCTTCGTAAATGCATTGTAAAATTTCTGTAAAAAGTGGCGAAAATTCTAAGGTGTTGACTAGGTCGGCCTGCCCAGCACCAACAGCCTGAGACTCATTAAGGGATCAAATTTCTTATCCAATCTGTGGGGATCAGTGAAGGAAGAACGGAAGTTGGTCCGTCATGGATTCCATCATCCCTACCTATCCCTTCCGTCCACAATGAAGTACGAAACAGTGGTTGGGCATTGGGAGTAATCAACAACCCAGAGACCAATAATTGCAAATTTTGGTTTAGTGGGTGAAATGGTGGACGCATGATTTTTTGCCACCACGATTTTCATTTCCCTATAAAAACTACCTGAGCACTTTTCAATATTCCATCAGTTGGAAATCTTGAGCAAAATGAACAAGATTCTCATCTCTGTAAGTCTCTTTTCCTTTTATTCCGTAGTGATTCGATAACTTTTATACTTTTGGTTATTAACTTTTCAATTTTTTCGCAGTTTGGTATGGCCGCCATGGCGGCCCTTGCCGTTGCCCGCCCACAATACGAAGGCGGAAGTGGTGGTGGGTTCGGTGGATTCGATGGTGGAAGCAGCGGCGGTCAAGGATTCGGAGGAGGAGGATTTGGTGGAGGTAGTCAAGGATTCGGCGGAGGAAGTCAAGGATTTGGTGGAGGAAGTCAAGGATTTGGTGGAGGAAGTCAAGCACTCGGCGGGGGGAGCCCTTACAGTTCCGGGGGTGGGGGATTCGAAGGAAGTCCTCAAGGGTCAGGTGGATTTGGTGGAGGTGATTACGGTGGCGGATTTGAGTCCGGAGGTGGTGGAAGCCCAGGTGGGTTCAGTAGTTTTGGAGCTGGGAGCCCAGGAGGGTCAGGCGGTGGTCAAGGGTCCTTCTATGCCGGGTCACCAGGTGGAAGTTCAGGAAGCTACCAGGGAGGTTCAGGAAGTCCAGGTGGATTCTCCGGAAGTAGTTACCCAGGGGGTGCTGGAGGTCAAGGAGGATTCTCCGGTGGGAACTATGGAGGGGACAGCGAAGGAATTGGATTTGGGGGACATGGCGGTGGAGGAAGTTCAAGTGGATTCCACGGTGCTGCCTCTCAACCCGTATCTGCACCCTACAGAGCCGCCCATGCTGGTCGGGGACAAAGTGTTCGACCACTCAGCTTCCAACCAAGCCGTGGCCAGCACTACGGACAGGGTGGATCCAACTTTGAATACTAGAATAGTGTATGGGAATTTGTAAAGAAAGCATGAACGCCTGGTGAGTTTCTTTGCCTGTTGAATGATTCGGGCTGAGTCTTTCATTTTTAGCTTAGAAAGGCGTACCTGAAACTCCGTTCCTACAATGCCTAAATCCTTAATTTACTAACCAATTAACTAAGCTCTGATTCCTCGTCGTTTACCTCCCTTGTCTCTAGTCCCCTTTCCCATCCGCCGTTTGCTTCTAATGCCAACTAACCAACTAATTCTTACAAAGAGCAAGTGAATAAAGCAATTTTCTAATGGTTTTCTATTACACCACTGCGGGATTTCATTTAATTAAACAGAAAGATGGCGTACCTGTTCCGCTTTCAGCGTCAGTTCAATAAAGATTTGCTGAAGTTTCTCATTGACGTAGTTGATGCAGAATTGTTCGAATCCATTTTGTTGGAATATCTCAAATCCATAAATGTCAAGAATCCCAACGGTTAGGCCTCCGCTCTTTGTCTCCATTGCCTTGTTTACCCGCTACAAATTTTAGAAATGACGATATAGCGATACTATGGCATGGAATATCGGAGCCTCTGAACTCATCGTTTCTGACTCACATTGACAAGAAAATCAAAGAGGCGAGTATAGAGAGCTTTAGCCAGAGCGTCTTTGGTATAATTCGCTTGTTCCAGCCCAAGAGTCACTTCAATTCGATCCGTCTGTCGTCCCCACTTCCCATCCATCACACGACTAATTAATTTCGTCCCTAGGAGGTCGGGATCAATTTGCAAAATAGAAGCAGGATACATGAGCACTGGAAAGAACAAAATGAGAATTTGCCCTTCCTATGAATTTTCTGTAAGCGCTCGTGGAGTAATTACTTTGGGGATCGCTTATATTCGCATAATTTCCAGATTCATGGAACATCACATTGCCAAGATGGAGAACTCCACCAACGACATGGAAGATGTCGCTCTGCTCTTGGGCGGATAATCCAATTATTTTCATGGCTGTAAAAATTGGGCAAAAAGAGTTATGAAATTAATGATGATGCTGAGCAAGTCATCTGAATGAGAAGAGTATAAAGGACTACAAATTGGGCATGTGATGCTTACCTTGCAAGGTTTCCTGAAAGTCATGTGCGTCATGGGTCCCTTCCACCCCAAAACAGGAACTCTGATTTAAATAGTAAAAGTAGTCGGGTTGCGTAAGTGCTAATTCCGCTGAAAATGAGACAAATACATGGATGGATTCTAAACACTGAACACATGCAAGCGCACATTTTTACTTTTTAGAGAGAAATTTTATGGAAAGATTCTTAATTTTTATTATTTCCTTACACTTTAGTGCGTCTGTTGCCCCCGCGCAAAGTTGATAAAATACGTGGAAACTCCGTTCCATACTGTTGAGGGCAACAACCCGGGATTTCTCCAGGAGAAAGTTGGATATCTTCCCACCTGCCGGTTGTCCTCCTCGATCGAATTGAATTTCTACGTACTTTCCCTTTAAAAAAATATAATGAAAAATATAAATTGAAGAATTAAAGAAAGGAGTTGGACGTGAGTCATTGATTAAGTCCCTTACAAATCTGCTGGAATTATTATTTCGAACTGTTTTAGCATTTCCAAATGCTTCAAGTAAAGGATTAGATTCCAATATTACGTCCTTGACGTGTTGTACAGTTGGACCACCTCCGGATACTTTGGAAATGTAGTTCATAATGTACTTGGCAGCGACTGTCTTTCCAGCCCCAGATTCTCCACTATAATTTCAAAACAAAATTTGTATTAATTTAAATTCCTTCGAGATCATATATTGTTATAAACGAATTGAAACGCACCTGATAATTACGCATTGATTCTCTGTATCAATGAGCATATTCCTGTACATGTTATCCGCAAGGGCGTAGATGTGCGGTGGATTTTCATACTGCGCCTATGGATTTAAAAATGCGTGTAAGCGAAACATTTCGTTAATTTAAAATGTTACTATCGGTGAAGTTATGTAATTTTACCGCTCCTTGGTATTGACTGATTTCGTTCTCTGTGAAATAAGGCATTTGCTTGAACGGATTAACAGAGACGAGCACAGGACCAATGTAGGACTGTAGATGAAATGAATTAAAATTAAATCCAAACACCATAAATACAATGGGTAAAATACAATTTATTAGTAGTCAATTACAAATATCCAATCATCCATATATCGTTTCTTGAGGTTGTCCACGATATGCTCCTCTGAGATTTTTGAAAGGAGGACCATGTCGTCCACTCCGGAGACCTTGACATTTGCGGATTGCCAATGATAAACCTGTAAAACAACGAAATCATATCAAAAAATTAGAAGCTGGAAATTAATCGACATCTGCCATCTGTCATTCAATTTCTAAGCTGGCTAAACATCTTCTTGTTATTTCAGGACAAGAAACAAAAGCATTTCACGGAACAGCGTCTTCAATTTAGTGGTTTAATCAAAATATAGAAAACATGCCTAATATGAAAGTGAATAAAATTTTAAATTTGAGAAATCTGAAGATGACTCCATCAGACCGAATAATATTGGCAAACAAAATATCGCTTAGAAGATTCATTGTTAATCACTCAGCCTGTCCTAATCGGTTACACCCCCGCCCCCATCTTATTAAAAGTGGAAAGCGAAACTCTGTTTTATCTGCCATGATGGCATGAAATGGGATAATAATGCGAAGCCACTGTTGCCAGTGGATGGGATCCTTGACTTTTGCCTTGCTTGGGTGATTTTGGGCTATGCACCTTAAGTAAAAGAGAGAACGGGGAATTCATTTGAATTAAACGAAAATAGGTCATGATGCTCAAACTCGAACCTTCTTCATCGTAAAGATCGCAAACTTTATTAACACTCAACTTAACTACTTGAGCGAAGGAATATAAACATGGATAGTATGATATATGAAGAGCCATCCCCTTATTTTGCGAATTGTGTGAATAATAAACCAAAATGAATCTCGCCATTGATAATACTTGATACGTGAAAGGATTTTTCATTAAAATTACTTAATAATAAGTAGGATAATAATCAACAATTCCTAACAATGAAGATTATCATTCTCACACATGGGAAACTGATGCCTTTGACTAATTTTACAAACAATGAATTTGCATTCCTTGGGAATTTAATTTGTGAATGGATACGATTCAAGGTAAAAACCTAAAATAATGCTTACCATTTTGGAATGTTGATTTGTTGATGCTTGAATTCTGTTCTGTTTTAAACAAATTCCGGCTTCAATTTACTCCATGTAACTTTGAACGTCAGCTCCGATTTCTAGAAACAAAGTTGGAAAATCACTGCACCGGCTATTGGTTGTGCAGTTTTTTTGCGAATTAATTTAATCCACCGTTACGTTTTATTAACTGTGGAAACTTTTTTGCACTTGAACTGCTTATAACAAAAAAAAACGTCTCCTCTTCACGCGTCGTTTCTTATTTTGGCAAAATATAAAACTCCTTTGCAAATAATACCAAACCGTCCGTCCCCTCTACTACTCCCAATTTACTCGCCAAAAGTTTTCCGCGAGTTAAGTTTAAGCAAATTATTCGAAATCAGAACATTGATAAAGTTTGCTAATATCACCCCACCATACAACCATTCACTTGTACAAGGACAAATTTATCAGCACACTTCTCTTATCACCGCAGTAAAACCACAGCACAGGCGGCTGAGCTTACCTTGGATTTACGGCCAACTTACACAAAAACCACCACAATAGTAGACCTCTCTTGGGATTTCTTCGAAATCTGGAACAACTACTTTTGGAAATGTTTGGACTAAATAAGTGTCAACTGTACACACTCTGATGTAAGTTACACTACAACTGTTTAGCACTTATTTGTAGAAGTTATCTGGGGAGACCGGGACGCATTATTACAATGCGTTAGTTGACAGAGCAAGACATGCCCTCCCTATGCCCATTTCAAGAATTGTCTAAACTATGGATGAGTCACTCTGTGCATTAAAATGGGAGCTTTATGTGTCATTTATTCTGAATCACCTCTCTATACTTTGAACACTTTAAGGCCTAAAACTTACTCCCACAACTTCCAAGACCAACAATTACCCTTATACATCCCACTTCAAGAATATCCCATAGGCCAGATTTCAATTGTTACAGGTAAAATAACCTCTACATTTCGCCCATACAACTCAATACACACGACATGACGAGTTTTAGGAAGAATGCTTGTAGAGGAGAATGGCCTCATGCTATGGTTAGTAAGATAGGCTGCTGTGCGTATTTCTCGTTTAGAAGTGGATAATTTACAAAGATCTTGACAGACGAGCGACAGGATTAAACGCATCAACACATTTTATGTCATCAAGTACCAAGAGAGCATAGACACGGCATGGCGTCCATCCAGTCCACCCTTAGGCATTTCCATTGTTTCAAATGAATGACCAAGATTTGTCATCATCGTCCAATATCTCATCTTTCTTTTGTTTTGAGTCGTAGTGATACAAAAGACAAAAGAAACTAAAAACTAATTTTGGGCTAAACGTGGTCCATCCGCACCGGAAGTGGGTTGTGAGTCATCAAGGTAATTTTGCATTTATTCTTTCTTCCTGGCCAGTGAGTCAAAACGATGTTCTTAAAAATACAAGGGATGCTATCTCCGGGCGGAAGTGATTTTTGCACACGCGCACGCTCAAAGTGGTTGTGAATCTGAATTTGCGTTTTAGAAAAATCCATTTTCCCCACGATCTAAAAATAAATCACATAAAAATAGACTCTTGTTTGTTTGCAGTTTTACGAGAGCTCCGCATCAGATATCTACCAGTGTCGAAGTTTGGTTTTAGGAATTTCTGCAAAACTTTTGTCGAGAAATCCCACGGATGTGCTTGTCATGGCGGATTCAGAAAAGCCACACTTGGTTAAAATTTATGGGAATTCGAGTTTATCTGAGCGTATGAGCGTCTTCCAGAAAAAAACGGATGAGAGCGACAAAAGTGAGTGTCGAAATCCCGGACAATCCAAGACCGATCTGAGTGATCCCAGGTAAAAATAAATGCAACTGAATTTTTGACCCCGTTCTTCGCTAAAATTAATTTTAATGCCCTTTATGTTCAAGTTATGGCAGACCTGTTGCTGGAAGTAAAACGGACAAGCGTGGGAAGGCAGCTGCAGCGCACATTGGAAAAGAAGTGCAAGAGTTATGTCGCCTAATTCAAGAGTATGGAGAAGCAAAGGATGATGGGACAGTTGAAATCACGTTTAAAGAGCTCTTTGACATGTACCAGGTCATTTCCAATAAAGTAGTGGGGGTTCTACTCCGGGCAAGGAAACACGGTTTGGTCTACTTTGGGGGCGAGATGCTGTTCCAGCGTCGAGATGACAATGTGGTAATAACCCTCCTAGTTGACCCTGATGCTATTGAGCATAGTGATGAATCCACTGCTTGTGTCAAGACTTTTGATAAAATATGATTTTTACGCCTTTTTTGTTAGAAATATTAAATTCGGGCTCGCTTTATTTTATTAACAATGATAAAATTTTTTAGTTTTTGCACACTGGAATTAGCTTTGAGCAGAAGAGCTACTGCTTCCAGTCTTCATTTGTCGGACGTAATCGTTGACTTGTTCGGGAGACTGAATTCCTCTACTCTCCAAGTCTTTCCAGAAGTTGTAGTTGAATTTTATGTGACCAATTACTTCTGGGACATCCACGAACTCTGGAATACAAAATGGATTTCACGAAGTGACATTTCATGGAGTAAAGTTATCCCCCAAGACTGAACGGATGACGCATACCGTTCCAGGCATTGAACATGTTTGTTATGAAGAAGTCCACGAACCCCGTCTGACACTTTGGCACTGAGCATGTCCTCCGATCAAACATTCCCAGCGTAGGAGGAAGTCCACGTCCAATTTCATCCTCAGTCTGTTGAAAGTATTCTTCGCAAATTCTATTGGCCCAAGTAATACAGAGTTTAATTGGTCGTGCAGGATTGGAGACATCTGCGCATTTGATTAGCATCCTCTTGATGAGGATTTTATTTTCAGGGATAAGGAGACTGGAAATGTCGGGTTGAGGGTCGGCGTGGGATTCATTGGTCCTCGTGCTGAGGATCGGCTGGAAAGTGGTGGCAAACTTGGTCCAGTGGTCAAAATGCTTGCTCATGTCCGTGGCCAAGGTCAAGTCAATGATGGCCTTGCGAATTTCTTTGTAGGTTTCATCAGGTAGATTCTTGAAAATGTTCACCCGCGGGTCGCTGAGTGTCAATTTAAATGCAAAGGCGGCATGGTGAGATTCCAGAACGGCGGAGTCATTGTAAAGAACTGCTAGTGCATTCCCCGTATTTATCAAGTATTGGCTGAAAATATTTTTCAAAGAAAGCATCCTAACTTCTCCTTTCCTATGAATTGGCATAAAATTGGCATGAATTGTTAGCTAACTTCGTCCTCCCAGGATGATCCACGTCATGGATGGCAGCAGCAATGAGGCATCCAATCTCATCCAATGGTCCCAGAAATTCCTTAACTCTCTTTTTTGACAAAAAGTGGGCAGTGGCCTAAGGGATAAGGTCAACGTTCAGTGTCGATGCAGCAACAAGTTTAGCAGAATCAAAGATGGTGGTCGGTGGTTGACTTTACCTGGAGAACATCTGCCGAATGCGTGGAAGTGTGGTACGGATTCGATGGATGGTAGTTGGCCTCAATGAGCGTAAGCCAATTCCTCAATGTCGTCTCATCAGTTTTCAGAATCTCGGCAGCTCGGAATCGTGACAATATTGTCATCCCTGCCCATACAAGAGGTCTGTCCAAGTGAGAATATGCGTTTCGTGAACACGAATAATTGGAAGTATTCTAGTATTTCTTGTTGTGAACCTTTTTTCTGTGATTTCTTCTAGTAAAATGGTATCAAAGTCCCAGTTGCACGACTTTTCCAGGAGTCGCTGCAGTTCTCCCTGGCCACCATTGGACGAACGGGGTCCCGCTGTTGAAGTTCGCTTTGTGTTTTGCTGGTTTGAACCAGAAAATTGCATTTAGGCTTTCCAAAATTTTGATTCATGAAAGAAATTTGATGACAAAAACTTATGAATGTGCCTTTGCATCAAACTCACAGAAAGAAGAGTACCGAGGACGTCGTCGTCGTCATCCGTCTGCGCTCGGTCCGACATCTGTTGGGAGGAGAGTTTTGTTGCCCTTAGAATTTCCACGGCCTTTTCTAATGCTTCCACTATGTAAGGAGGGGAGGTCTGTTGAGCGTCAGTGATGATTTTGATAGCAGTCGTCAATGGTTGGTTTCCAGATGCAGCTAATTTGGAAGGAAGACATTCATCCGGATCATCATTTTGTGTTTCTCTAATTTTGATTCCACTTGGAAAAAAGGCATAAGTTTCACGAAGCAATGGAGAAAGTTAACATAGGTTAATGAAACAAATTAAGAAGAATTCTCACTCTCGTCTGTCTTCTTTTGGCTTTTACTTCGGCAGCATCCCATTTCCCATATCAGTGTTAAGGACAGGGCGTGGCTTGTGGCCGAAATGCCACGGTTCGGCGGATGAGAAAATGCTCCTTTTGTATGTGATTTCTGACTCTATTCAGACATTTTTATGGTTAAAAATTCGTTGTTTCATAACAACGTTGAACATCGAAATCCGCTACGGTAGTCTTGGCAACACAAATTTACTCACAGTCTTTTATTCCACTCCACCAAGGGGGTCACGCTCTTCCGAAAAAAAAAATCCTGATGTGAATGAAAGAAACATTTTTTAATCACGTAATACAAGGTGAAGCCCTTCAACGTCCCTTTCCAGTAGAGATTCACATTATTCCAGGGACATGGGACACACTCCTGACCTTCTTTCTTCGCCCACATCTTTCCCGGGAATCAACAGTCAACAAGCGGCTTAATTGGGCACTATTTCAAGACGCTGCTCATAACCCGAGCCCATAGACCATAAACAACCACACAAACTATTCTCATCACCCTCATCCATTCCAGCCCACATCCCTCTGATGGCTCGAATCTAATTTGCAGTGCAAATTTCGAGAAAGTATCCGCACGTGTGGCATCGTCGCCCCGTTGATGAGATTGGAATTGATGATGCTGATGCAGATGCGACGCCTCGGGTCCCTTTCTCCCTTGGAGTCGTACGTCACCCATGAGCTGAGAATTTGAATCGGGAAATCAGTAACCTAACAATTTAGAAATAGCAGTTGAAAGAATAGAACAGGAGATCACTCTGAACTCATTTTGTTTGCAATGCCAATTTATTTCAATTGTCGGGAAAGGAAATTGCCGAAAAAATTGTGAGGCTGAATTGATTTGATTGAGTTATGTCGGATTTCAATTGTAAACTCAAATTGGAAAATAATGTAGGAATGGTGGAGCTTAATAGCACTTTTTAAGTGGGAGGGAAAGGGGCCATAAATATAAAAACAAAGAGACGTTTATACTTTTTGACGAAAATAGTTCAGGGTTTCCCTTAAGTGTCCAGTCCAAATCCAATGAGTGAAATTTAAATTAATGTG
>JAQIWD010001951.1:0-10637 GCA_034694825.1 Anurida granaria | reverse complement strand
CTAGCCTGCCGTAACATTGGGATTGAAGTTCAGAATCGCCCACGTGTTATTCCAGTACAGGGTCAACCACGCCGCTTTGTGGAGAATTTTGCTCGTACTATTCTTGGGGGTTTGACTAAAAATGTAAGGCATCCAAATCAAAAATCGACTCCCACTTATATTGAATTGTTTTGAACCGTTTTTTTTTTTTTAACTTATAAATTCTATTAGTTGCAATTCATGGTCGTAATTGTGCCTGCGGAAATTGGAGAGCTTTATTTATGAAATCGGCGTGTTAAAAATACAAAACAATTTTCATTTGTGGTTGTTATTTTGGTTCCAAATACAATTTCAATCACAAAAAATAAAAGTGACCCTTGCGGTCCTTTGTACCGATGTGATTAAAGTAAAATCAAATGTTAAAACACTGCTAAATAAGATTAATGCTAATTGTAACTGATTAAAGTGAAGTGGTATTGGGAGAATGGTGTAGAGAAGAGGGACGCCATCCTCATCAGAGCTACAAAATCACTTGGTTATTTGGCTCCCTCTCTCGGTATCCGGGTGCGATCTGAGTGACCCCCTTTTCTTAGGACAATAGTAGCTTTACGCCCCGCCATAACATCAAATAGGAATCGCGCCGTGCTTTATCTTATCATCTGAAGTTCAATACACAATTGAAAGATCACACGTTATTTAATTCATAATTCCCTAACGAGACGATGCTCAAACAATATTGAGACGCCAACCTGACGAAATATATTAATATTTCTGAAGCTTGCGCACGTACAATAATTGTATGTAGAATTATTGTTACTTACTTCGAAATGCTTCTTGTGAAAGGAGCGACAGTAAACTGCCGGTCCCGCATGTTATGAAATCGGTCTAGATAGTCTTGCTCCCAAGGCCAACTGATGTTCTCAACCGTTTTATAATTATGAAATGTCGCAAGAAACTACCCCAATGTTATCAGCGTAGTTTATCAGAGGCATTATGCAACGGTGAATGATAATCGTACAATCCTCCCCATCCCGCATATGATCTAATCAGATACGTAGCGTGATGTTGTCGGACCTGGGGGCTAGAGCTCGGCCGGCCCCAAAGTATTTTAGTTTCACATGGGGTAGACTATTTTCATAGGTTATTTTATTAGCGCCGCATATAAATTTGTACCATGAAACTCATTTTTTGAATTTCCAATTTTTCGAGACAAAAAATTCCTCCAATCTAGAGCGAAGCTAAATCATATATAAGGCGAATTCTTAAAGAAAAATATTTTCCGTATAAAGGTTTTGGAGTGTCCAGCAACCATCCCGAAGTAAGATGGGCACTGTAATAAGGTGATTTGCGAAAGATTTCCGCAAGAATAAAACGGTGTTTTTTTTTTTTAAAGAACATTTTTAAAGATTTTTAGGTTTTTTCGGCGTAATTAAGTTTCTAAAAAGATTTTTTTTAATTTTTGTTTCATTCTCTATTTTTATTGCCATAAAACACAAAGTTTCTTACCTTCGATGGAAGATTCTGAGAACAATCAATAATAATAGTTTAAAAAATTGACCTGCATAGTGTTCGGTAACGTTGTTTCAAGCATGCATGTCAAAATAATGTAATAATGTTACCAAAATTACCGTATCGGTTGAGAAAAAATGTTTTTTGTATCAAGATTCTACTCGTTTTCAGAAAGAATTCAACGTTTTTTTCCAATTTAAATAAAGATTTTATTCGTTCTTAGGAAAAATGCAATGCCAAATTTTCAGGTTTGAAAAAAGAATCCGATTCCATCAATCCAACTCTATCAAGTAAAAAAATTGCTGAGAAGTCTCTCCTTTCCCTTTACTCTTCTGGAGAAAATATTGAATTTTTCCGGGGATTGCCAAATTACTCACTAGACCCTAAAACCCAGGTACTTGTGTACTTGTGTAACTTAAACCAATCTACACAAGCGCCTGGGTTTTAGGGTCTAGTAAAGTACACAAGCATAAATTAAGAGGATCTTGCTTTCCATGTGCAAAAGTTTTTTCATTGTTTCAGAAATATACTTACGAAAAAGCGCCTAAAACTTACGTATATATTGACTAAAAACTGACAAAATATTTTCTTATAATATTGATTTATTCTGCATTAGTCAATAGCATTTTGCACCGAAATTGTGTAAAAAATGTATCATTTTTTTTTATATAATGCCGAAAAACTTACGTTTTAAATACTTATAAGTTCGGAAAACCCTGAAATACTGAAAATACGTTTTTAGAAGGCTCTTTTTTATATTTTACGTATGTTTTTGGCTAATAGTTTCACCATTTTATCAGAATTTCAAAACCGTTTTACGGAAATTTATTTTCACGGTAACGTATTTTCGAATTGCATGTGTTTTTTATTCTATTTTTTAGCACCTTTTGCCCCGAAATAATGGAAAAAAGTATACTTTTTTTCAAAAACGTCAAAAAACTTATGTAAATATTAAAAAGCACTTTTTTTCAAAATACCTCTGAAATATTGAAAATAGTCGAAAAAGTATCTTAAATATCTTGTCTCTGCGACTGACACTTGGGAAACATATTTTTGTTAACATTAACGCGCTTTATTTTATGGCGTAGTATTGAACCACTTGTTAACAATTGTATTGTACAAATGTTGAATTTCTAAAACTTCTGTTTGTTCTGGAAAATTACATTAGATGCAGAAATTGAACTATATAATCAGTCAAAATCAATCAAATACTTCATTATCACAAATATGAATAAAAGACAACTCATATGCAAAGGAAATCGTGACAGAGGATTGGAATTTTAGTTTTCAGAGGACTCGGTAATTTAACTGAATAAATAAAATCTACGTTATATTTTAGTTGGCCTGGTTTATTTCGTGGGATCAATTTTGACAAGTATTGGGCCAAAAAAACGACATGTTCCACCTTAACTTTTTTGCGACCTTTGTACTCACACTCTCTCAACTCCGCAGTGTTCAAACTAGACTGTAAACCCCAGGCTTTTGTGTTGGACTTTGTCTCAGATTGGTTTAAGTTAGATTAGGTTCGGAAAAAGAGAGGAAACTGCTGTTTGAATCTGAGACTCAAATGCATTACACAAGTGCCTGGGTTTTAGGGTCTAGTATAGTGTTCAACGCTGAAAGTAAAACTCAAAGTCCGAATATCACCGTAGTGATTTTTCATAGTTGTCATAATTCATGTGTTGATTGGTTAATCAATCACTACCAATTCGAACAAATTACGTCTGGTGCGTCCCATTGTCACCTGGGTGTAAAACGGCTTGTGGACTGACATGTCCACAATTGACAGACGCCAGTGGGTCGGTGTGCTTTTACAACACAACTGCGGAATATGTTTATGCCCTCCCACATGTACAAACCAACCCAAGCTATTTTTGTGTGTTAGCTAATCATTCTGATCTTGAAAACACATTTTAATCCAACTGTGGTGTAAATAATTCGTGTAGCATTTACAAGCAAGAATTCCCAGTTGAATTATAAAATACATAATTACTCAATCAAATAAATAGATTATCCAATATCTGGGTATACATGAACCCTAAAATAATAAAATACTGACATACTAATAAAAAATAAAACCTAAACAGATAATAATAATAGTTTAAGGTGAATTTTCAGAGAAACAGCTGTGGCGCAGTTATTGGCTACAAGGTTAAAAAAGTTGTATCATACTTTTTTCTGAAACGAAAAGTTATCATGGTCTCGATGATCTCCGTGACTTCGTTGACCCGTATATTGAGCTGACATGATCAAAAACGTCAAAGTCAAACTTGGACCAATGACCGCAGCTCATATAAAGGTCACAGAGGTCAACATATATATGTTTTTGGAATCAGCATTAAATCACCTTTCCAACGAAGTATCGTTTGCATGGGGTCATAATATATGATCAAACGTTGACATTTGACACCCTATAACTCCTGATCCTGTCATTCGATTGGGTCAGCACTTAAATCACCCAACTCGGGCGGTTGAAGTACTAGCGCGGCCACCGCTTGTACTTACCAGCTCAAATTTTAGCGAATAACAGGTAAATTTTTATTTCAGAATACTTTAATATAAAGCTATAATAAAACCAAAACTTAAATTTCTGCATGTGACTAGTATGGCGGATGAGTAGGGTCAAGTTATATTTCGGGCTAATGAGCGCGTTTTTGTTGGTAATTTCAAATTAAAAGTTTAATTAATTGAATTTTTACTATCGAAGTAAATGCATGTATTGTTTCAACTCAAATTTAAAATAAGCTTCACTTTGCCTCTAGTTGAAAATGAAAGGCGGTTTTTCTTTGAGCTCAAATTGAAAATTTCGAGACGAATTTTGCCCGCAATGGACCTTCACTCGGTTTGTGGAGTGGAGATTTATGTGCCGTACAACACTGGATCTCCTACCAATCTGTGGGAGACCGAAGGCGGAGGAAAAAAAGAGCCAACGATGTATGTAAACTTTGATTTCGACAGACGTGCACACATCCTCAACCACTCCCCGCCAGCCCTGCCGAACATTGAGAAGAGGCACAATGACATCGTGCGGAGAATCAAAACCGCAGTGGGGAACCTCAGGATTGGATGCGAGCTGCTATAAGACTCCGTGCACAGTCGAAAGCTCTTTTTTATGGCTAGTTTTAGGTTCTATCTCGGAGTGACTTTTTTTCTAAACTTTCATTTTCTGCCAACTTAGCAGACCTAATTTTTTCAAAAAACCCGTTATGGAATCTAGAGCTATACTCCGTGATTCTGCCATCAGAAAGGGGGATTCCCAAGTCCTCTTAGGTTGGAGAAAGGAGGAAATCATTGGGGCCCCGATACCATCGCAGTTACCCCAAGAAATTCATCACTTTATGAATATTTATGAATCTCATAAACGCCACTTAACAAATGGAGTTGAATGTTAAATTACCCATGAGTTTGTTCATATTCTTTTGGAGACAAATTGTTCCATGCCATTGTATATCACACCTGATTTGTACCTATCTAATGGCGAGCTTCGAGACAAATAAGAAAATTAAGAGGCTCCTGTCTATTGGTATTGACAAGCAAAAGCGACCCCTGATTGTTTTGAGGGAGCAAAACTAAAATATTCGCAAATATTTTGTAATAATTCCTCCTCAAAACGTTTACCAAAAGATGTCCTTAACTGGTGACGTAAAGACAACATGCTAAAGAGTTATTAACCTTCGGTAAGCGTCAATCCGTGTTCTGTGTCGACTTATTGTTAGATCGAGTTGAACAACAAGCTCGTGCACTTTTTCACTGTACCTAAACAAACCTAAACACAAGCATGTATGTGGTGTCGCAATAAGCGAAAGAATTCTGCAAATAATTAAAACGGTGGCCGTTACAACAATTAAAAAAAATATTTTGCTAATACTTTTTGCTAAGCTCAATTAAAACGGGCATGCCGAAGCCGAAGTTTTTGTTTTGAGTACATTGCAAAATTGATTAAAAAATATTTCAGAATGCTGACATTTGAACCGGCTTGGAACAACCGGGAAAGATGAAATGTGCACACACTTCTTGTTGCTACAATTTGCTTTCACATTACGACTAATGGAAACTTCATTCAAAGTTTATTTTAAGAGTCACGCAACAACTGGTTACTATGAAATAATTATCCGATTGTTCACTCTAAAAGCCTAATTGAGCCTTTCATCATGCGTTGTTTCTTCTTCTGGCTCTGTGTCAACAGACGAGTCTTGCTCATCCCCGCTTTGGTTCTGCACCCCTCCGTTACCTGGATTTATTTGCTCCCCATCAGTGCTGGATTCGTCTAATTTATTCGGTTGGAAGTTGCCCGAATTGCACTTCTCAATGGCTATTCGTAGCTATTTTAAAAGAAATAAGAATGGAAAAAAATGTCTTTACAAGTTAAAATAAAAATGTATGGCGTCATACCTCCTGCATGCCAACAACCCCTATTAATTTCCCCAAGTTGGTTACATAGGCATGATTAATCCCCAATAAGGAAAAGAGAGAGTGAACTTTTTGTAACGTCGTTTTTCCCACCAATTGAAAAGGGGCAGCGTCAATGTGACATCGTGAAAAATTGACCCGTAGGTTCATCTGCTCATCTTCCCAGGTACGCTGCTCTTCCGCTGACATGTCAATTACTCGCTCTAGTGGCTATAAAACGAATTTAATAATTAGATTCATCAGTTACACGAAAACGCAAACTCATTCGTACAAGCTTTTTTTTTCAAATTAATGTCCATACAAGTGTCACTTTTTTCTTGACAGGAACCACAACCCCGTTCTCGGCAGAAGGGGAAATCAGTCCAGTCCCCGCCTCTGCATCCTGCGTAAGGGACAAAAAAATTTGATTCATTTGTTTCTAACTCAAAATTTATTGTCAGTTAATTGACATTAATTTAAAATATACTTGAAGTGTTGAAGATTTTTGGAAAATGGCGTGGAATGCATTCCTGACTCGACTCTCTGCTCCTGTAACCGTTGAGTAATGCTGTTGAAATGGACTCGGGAGCTGGCCATAATTGTACACGTAGAATGAATTTGTTTTCTTTAAAATTGATTTCCTTGGCTTCGCCGGTAAAGAAATCGACACAGGATTAACTCTTACGGGCACTTCCACAGATTCTGAATGCTACAAAAGTAATCGATTACTTTTGTGAAAACTTTCGATTTCTAATTTGATTACCTCCAAATTGCTTGAGGAGTCAAAAGAATTGCGCCGGAGAAGAGGCTGTACGACGGGCGTAACTTCAAATCGGGACACTCGTCGAATTGGTTCTTCTGATGGTTTTCGTTGAATTGCAAATTGTTGTCTTTCGAGCGCTTCCTTTGCTCTGGCTGCAGCTTGACGATGCCATTTTGACGTTGCTTGGATTCTCCGCTCTCTTCCTGTATGACGCTCAATTGCTTTTATTAAGTTTGGTCGTGGAATGGAGCCGAGAAGGATCATATTCTTTGGTGTTTCAACCAATGGGAATAAATTGAGCTCTTTGTTGTCATTCATCAGCGTTTTCAGTTGGTTGTAAGACATTCCGTACCAAATGTGTCTAAGGGGAAAATATGATAATAGCAGACTGAATTTCAGGTTCAAAAAGTTGACTCATGTTATTCCAAACTCACTTGACGTCACGAACCATAAAATCCCTTACGAGAACATCATATGCCCCAGCAGAACGTGATGGTATGAAATCAGGTAGATATGGTAATTTCTTGATCATGGAAATGGAGTCAAAGAGGGATGGTTGTAATGCTCCTGCAACCGCATTTGAGATCAGAACAGCCAGCACAATCGGAATGATGTACGTGATTTCTCCAGTCATTTCAGAAACGATAACAACAATGGAAATGGCACGCGTTACGCCACCAGACACGGCTGCCGCACCAACAATGGCATAACCACCTAAAACGAATTTTTGGGAAAAAATAACAACATCCGTTCAAAACAAAAATGTTTTGAAAGTTCACAAATACTTTTTACCAGGAACAATTGGTAAACGGTCATCAGAAAAATTAATTCCATGCGGAAACCACAAGTACATGGCCTCTCCAACCATCCGACCCAGTGCTGCTCCCATTTTGAACGTTGGCACAAAGTTTCCAGACGGCACGGGAAGAGTCGATGCCAGAATTGACAGGAAAAACTGAGGATACCGTAATTAAATTTAACCAAAAGCTTCTTAATTTAATTACTAAATCACCCTTTGTTACTCGACTACTCACCGTACTTATAGAAAAGAGTCCCAAATTTACGAAAATTCCAGCATGGTCATTAACCCAATATTTTACAATTGAGAATTCTTCCACCGTAAAATTGTCTTTTGTCCATGTAAAATTAGAAAACAGCGTCGTGACCTAAATTCAAAAACTCGGTAGAACTACCTAGGAAACTACGGATGGAAATGAATACATGGAAAGAATAACGGAAATATTCATGGTAAATTTCAAATTTTTAATTTTGTTTTTAGTTCAAATTTAAGTTATTTAAGTTAAGTAACTTTGACTATTAAAAGTTTTCCGCCTTGCTAATGATCCCCCTCCATATTTTCAAAATGGCGACGTTTTCAAAATTGCGGGTGTATACTTTTAAAAGGAACTCACTGTAGGTTTTATCTATGCAACTCCCGTTTAAGCCAGTATAGACACAATCCGTCCGTAGTTAAAACCATTTTCGAAGTAGCAACCAAGAATCAACAAACTTACTTATAAAAATTGAAAAAAAACTTTCATTGAAATGAAAAGAAACAGCAAACCAAAACTGAGAAATTATGTTTTTTTTGAATTTGTACGGAATTGATAACCATGTATTTATCATCTGAAAATTTGTTTCCAACATTTGTTGACGCTCACTTCGTCAACTGGTGCGGGCATACCTGATCATGTGTCGTTAAGACTCCAGCGATAAATTGTCCTAATCCAAGAGGGAAATTGAGTGAAGCAATGAAACAGGAAACGATGCATGGATAAATAAATCGACTAAGAATACAAATTTTATATAACGTAGTTTTTTTTTCAATACAAGTTTCTTGCTTACTTCTTTTGCAAAAACGAATTCAGTTTCTTATTTCCACGCATCCAAAGTACCTAGACGCAAATGTCAAAAATTAGAAATCGCTTGGAACTAGATGAATAAATAAAATGGACATGGGTTTGCGTTACTTGAACAATCTTGCCATTGACTTACGTAATGTCGATGCAAAAAGACGAATGCAGCAGCGATTAGACCCGATACAACTCTAAGAACAAACGAAAAGTAAAATTCTTTCACTGTTTTATAAAGCATCGGTAAAAAGAAAGAGTTTATTATTCTTGCCCCATGAGTGCAAATACAAGCAATTCTAGAGGATCATATGGAAATTCATTTCCTAAATCAGTCTTGAAAACGGGTTTTATAGTTTCTAAAATCAAAACAAACGGAAATTAATATAATTTAAAAATTAACTAAACCATTGATTCTTTTGCAAAAATTTCTTGTTTTTTGCACTAACCATGTCCCTGGAACCAAACAGCCAATAGGCGAAAAAACATGGCGCTGAAAAAAAAAACAACTTGTATGATATATTTATCATTTCAAATGATTTAAGCAAAATGTCTTGTTTTATACCCGCAAGCGGCAGAGAAGAAGCCCCTCCAGTAATTTCTAACTGCAAAATAAACTGCAGTGATTTCAATACTCATGAGCACCCCTCCTACAGGAGCTGCAAAGCAACAGGCAACTCCCACAGCCGCAGCCGCTGTTTAAACCAATTTCATATATTAATGTAAACCACATTTTCCATTTTGAACATTTTGAACACTTTAAACATTTTTCATTTTGAACGTTCCTCAATTTCAACATTTTCAATACTTTTTAAAACCTCGTTTTCTTACCAGCTAACATTTCAATATTTCTGGATTCATTTTCATAGATTCCATGGAATGATTGCAATCTTGCCAGTAACGTAGCCGTAATTGAAGCAATATGAACAAATGGACCCTACAAATCATTTAAAATTAACTTCAATTGCATTAGTATACAAATTGCGGTCTTTTCATTAGATTAGTTTAAAAACAAAAACTCGGTCTTTACCTCTTTTCCAAGCGGCATTCCACTTCCTAAAGACGCAGTTAATCCAACCACTTTTGCTACCAACGTTTTGAACGTCAAGTATTCCTTAAAATTTGCACAAAATTGAATTCCCTCACAAGCTATGAACGATTTAAGTACGGAACATAATGTAGTTAAATCATGATTGAATACTAGACATACTTTTAGTGTCACCCCTCGTAAAATTGTTTTCATTTCAGGAACTCCAGAGCCTAATTAAAAATGTGTTCGACAAAGTTAATTGTTTTTGTAACTACGGACAGACAGTGTCAATTCTAGCTTGTTTTTACTTCAGAACAGCAATGGCTAATTACGATTTTATCAAGAGTAGGAATACCAATTGCCTGTGGAGCGACCAAGTGTACAAATCCTGCTGAAAATAAAACTAAGGAAACTGGAAGAATAATCCATGAAAAATACAGGACAGAAATATGGTAATCCAGGTCAAGAAACATCCAAGTCCTTGCTAGAAAAGTGAAAAGGTCAAGTAAATTAAATGACGAATAAAATGGGTTTAATTGAAGTCATCCCACGAAAATTTGAAAAAAGGCCATGGTTTCTATAACATGCAAGTCTTTTCTAATAAAAATTTACCTGCATGTACCTGGAAAGTGCATATTTTTACCGCTCTAATAGGTGGACGGAGGCCGATCAGAAACAACGACTATTTTGGAAAATGTAAATTTTTGATGGCAATTAATTGGGAAATTAATTGCATAGTTAAAAAATCAGTAGAAACTGCATAGAATACCACGAATCGTGTGAAGATGAATTACGAAACCATTCCGGTGGAACCACACAAAATGTTTGGCTCACCTGGGTGAAGTTGTTAAATACGTTCCCAATTTAGCTAAGACGCCCAACTTGAGCTAAATTATGCGATACACAATTTGAAGGAATTTTAAGATACACAATTTGAACAAATTTGGAAGTAAAACTTTTGATGCATTTTTTGACTAGTTTTGCTAAGACGCCCAATTTGAGTTAAACTATGCGATGCAAAATTTGAATGAATTTTAGAATGCACAATTTGAACAAATTTAGAAGTAAAACTTGCAATGCGCATTTTGTCCAGGTTTGTTAACATGCCCAAATTGAG
>JAQIWD010001950.1:0-10640 GCA_034694825.1 Anurida granaria | reverse complement strand
GTACTTGCAAAATCAATCAAATGGAAGTCAATTGAATTTTGGAACTCTCTACCAAAATTATGGGTAATAGACAAACTCCTTCTTCCAAAATTAATTCCAAAATTCCTTTTTCGTGAAATTAGATCATAGTCAAAATTTTTAAACCCTTCTGACTTTAATTGGAAGTATAGATTTGCCGTAGATTGAAAATGCGTAGTTCGTGGAATATTCGATACCCAAACCCAAAAGTCAGGAATTGAGTTACTTTGATTCCGTTCATAAAGTGAAATCGGGTTTCCGACTTTCGCTGCTCCAAACAGAGTCAATCTACTTGATGAAAATGAAATAAAATCACTCTAAAGCTCCTTCAATCTATATCAATTAATTAAGCCATGTCCTAGCAAGGCATATTAGCGAGGCAACAAATTTTAATTTCCAAATTTATAGAATACAAGCATAGAGATGTGGATAGTCGTTGAAAAAGACGTGCATGGTTGAGAGACCAGGATTCGTAGCTGCATCCAACAAACACTGCGGCACAGTGGGTCCAACAATCAGCTGGAAAAATTTAAGTATATATTTAAAGCTGGCGCCTAATTCAATAAGAGTAGTTCACATTACTTTAACGGCAGAAGCTGGCGGGTGTTCGAAATGATTTGAAGTGGACATTCCATACGATGAAAACCCAAATCCAAGCTGGTCGCCATTGTTATCATATAAACCAAAAAATGGCACAATTTCCAAGCAGTTGGTTGAAGCCATTCCTTCAACTTTGTAAAAATTGTGGTAACCTGACACATTTGAATGAACATGAAGAGAACATATTGAGAATAATAAGCTGCCTGTGTAATAAAAAATTAAATTACCCATTCCAACGAAACATTTATTCTCAGACCAGCCTTGAGCAATGGCGTCAGCCCGTTTCCGTGCCATCACAAGAATATCTGAGGGAGTTGCGCCTTGAATTTGGAGAAGAGTTCCAGTTCCGTTGGCTTTGAGGTCTGCCGCTGTTCTTCCTTTCGTACAAATTGTACCTAAGGAATTTAATATTTTATTAACGGATTCACTTAGAGAGCATTTTGGTTTCAGTTTGTTGGAGTTCTCACTTGGATCAACAAAATACATGGTGATTACATAGACTTCATGCCCGTTGAGCGTGTCGGGATTGTATTGCGCTACTTTATCATAACGGAAATGATTGTTAGAATTCTCTGTGAGTTCGGCTTTGCTCAACTAAAATACATTTAAAAAATTTATGCCAATTCTTAATTGCACTTGATTTCCATATATTTTTAATTAAAAGAGCTCACAATTTGTTGAATTCCTGCAATGGTTCCTTGTATATCAAAAAGAAGAGCCATGCCAGCCTCCCCATTGTCCGTGTAACGAAATCCATTGTACAATCCACCATTTGTACAATCATTGCCACTTAAATTAGTCCAGTCCATTGGATCCATCTCACTCAAAAGTCTCGGCATGGTTTGGTAAGTATATTCTGATAATGGTTTCACATCCCAATGAACTAAATAACAAATCAGACAGTATTAATTGATTTCATATTTATATATCATTGAATAATGGATTGGTTGCATCTTTACCTTTCAAATTGGTCCATTGCCTTTGCCTTGCATTGGCAGTAACAGCGATGAAAACCAGTGTGAGTATCACTTTTAGTGACATGATCATTTTTTGAATTATACAATTTAAATCAGAGTTCCAGTGCGATCAGAAAGAGGGGCAGCAATATGAACTACGTATTTGGTTTCTTGTTCTATTTATAGTACAAAACAAATTGACATTGAAAAGAGACACGTGGACAAAAAAAACGAAACTGAATTGGATAAATCCAACCACAGGATTAAAAATCCAAATGCCAGGTGGTACTCGTCTTAAATTTTAATTTTGTATAAATATGGGGGTGGTGTTCCAATCAAGTGTGTTTAAAATTCAATTTGCTACGCAGGCGGAGCATTTATTCCCTCTTACAGAATAACGCAAACGTAATTTCAACATTTTCCAGAATTCCGATTACTTTATTAGCAAAACATGACAGACTTGATTAGGAGAGCTGATTCATATTAATGATCGATCACAAAAAGTAATATTAATCGTAGTCCCGATCATGGTATGAATTCCCCATTATGTGAATTGTAAAGATTATGTAAGCAGCGGCCGACAGTTCGGTTGGGTTAGATTAATTACCTGACAACTGGAAACTGCTCACCGTCACTGCGGCTCCCATCTTTGACTTCAAAATCGTTGTATTTCATAGACCAGAGGCAAAGCCAGAATAGTATCTCCCCGTAGCTACAAATTAGACGCCGCGCGATTTTAAATAATATTTGAGAATAAAAATATGACCTAGAGACCACAATCTAATCAATCTTTTGTCATGTTAGTTGACTCAGAATTCCTTTACCGGTGACGAATCAGGTTTCATATTCAAGAATATTTCAGTTGCACAATCTGTTATCTCTGAGAATGTCATTGAAATTGCGATGTGGAATGCGAACAAAGTTAAATAACTACAGAGGACCTGCAGGCTCACTTGGAATTTCTATTTTAGAGATTGCATTTGAAACTCAAATGCAAAATGAAATCAGAAATGACAACGCAATTCGAAATGCATTTTCATTTATACATTTTGCTCTTTAAATTGTATACCCAGGACCAGGAGGCTCACGGGTAGAAGACCCTATAACCTAAACGCTGACTTGGTACTTTGTGTGAGTTTTGCCTCTCCTTCTCGTGTAATTTTTGGCTTAGGCATGGCAATGTGGTCACTTCTGTTAGGTTAGGTTAAGAAGGGGGAAGGCAGAATCTGACAACAAGGCACCTAGTCAGTAATTACTGTTTTAGATTTTAGTCTCACGGGTGTCCAAATCAACGCTGGGGCATCCAAACATCGTTCCTCAAAGCTTTATGGGATTCAACTAAAACTTTTTTTCCCGGGATTAAACATTTAATCGACCCATATATTGAGCTGGAATTAGATAATTAGTAAGACGCTAAGTAATATTACTTAAAATTTAAGTTAGAATCTGAATACTGATAAATCGAAGTCGGAACTTGGAAAGGTAAAAAAACAGGTACATATCTTCAGGAACTGCTGTTGGGAATTTCAAAAGTATTCGGCATTACAGAGAGTAAAAAAGTACCTAAAAAGTTTATAAATTTTTTCCGAATTTTCAATTTTTTTAAAGCGGATGTTATAAAATAGGCCAATTGTAACCCTGCTACATTTTCAGAATTTTGAAATTATGAAAATTGTTTTTGCAATGGAGTTGCAAAGTTCCCACAATGCTAAAAGTGCATTAGAAAAAAATGAGAGTAGGTCCCCGTGTTTTTAGGAGGGTTGAAGATTTTGTTAGGTACTAAGGTGCCGAATGGTTTACTAACAAATTTTGGGCCGGCCGAGCTGTAATCCAAAGTACCCATCCCCGTCATAACTAAGGGTTCTCTTTATTTCAACAAATACTATGGAGATTTTACGGATGGGGAACTGCATGACTGGTCCAGAATCCATTGCCAACCAGGAAAGAAGTACGTATTTAAATCCCGAAATTGAGTCAAGACTAAATTTATATAAACATTTTTAATTTCTCGTTTCTAACAGAAGTGAAAACCTATACTTAAGGCATGGAATTAGTGTAGGCCCCAAAAAAAGGCTCTTTCTCTGCCAAATAAGTCTGCAAATGTTTGACTAATTTCTACCCAGTAAAGTCAAAAATATCCTCCAAAAAATCATAACTTACCCCAAATTTAACTATTAATTAAGGAATGGGGAATGGGGTATAATACCAACAAAGAATTCAACTTCAACCACTTTAGTCTGTAAGGATTAGTGTGAAAAAGAACAATCGCTTGAGCAATATGTAGAATTAGAAGGAACTCTTATATTTCACCAAACGCTAAAAGTTACAAAATTAGAGTTTATTCTGTATCGGAAAATTAAAGTGAATTTAAAAGTACCGAATTCGAGTTGGTTTACAATAATTGCGAAACTATTCTTAGTTATTTTTTGTATGCAGTTTTTACGTGTCCACGAGTTGTTTGCGAAGCCCAGTCTGACCGTCAAAGTACTACGCAGTCAACAATAATGTTGACGCCCCTGGCACAGGACCCCTTAGCATGGGTGCAATTTGGGAAATTTTGGTCCCGGGCGGATAATAACATGAGTTTTACTTTTACTTGAATTTCGAACTTTGACGCCTCAAAATGTAGCAAATACTTTCCCGGAAAGGTACCCAATTTCTCAGCAGCTTAGGCCAATTTTTTCCCCAGAAATTTTCGCTTGAAAACGCTTGGTCAACATTTGTTGCCAAGGATGACGGTGCATGGGTTTTAACAATTAGAGATGTTTTTTTTTTAATGGGGCAGATTGGAATTTCTAATTTCAAATAATGAACGAAATACAGCAGCAGATGTAATATTTGAAAACTTGTACTAATTTGTCTGAAATTACTAATATTCGTTGACATTTCACAAAGTATTATCACCAATAGTGCATGACGAATTTTGGGGTGCAAAATGTATCTGAATGCAACAAATTTTAGCCAAAACAGGCAGAAGTTAGCCATAAGTTTTGGAATAATTTGGGGGTCAAAAAATCCATTTTTGGGGGGACCAAATAATTTTTGGCCTAGGCTTAATACTCAATCGCCAATATTTTGGCTGATTTTCTTATGGGAATGACACTTTTAATTAGAGCAATCAAATATCAAAGGAAAATACAGTAAAAATCTAACTGGCAATCCGAAAATAAGGAATATAGGATTCCAAAAGAGAAGGACTCAATGTTATTTTGCAGAATATAATGGCTGTTAATAAGTAATATATGTATTCACACATTTTAAGCCTGGAAAGGTATGATGAATACAATTTTCTTGTAAAGTAGTTTTTAGTTTGTTTCCCGGGTGACACGAATTATTTGGGAAAAAAAGTGCTTATATTCTACGCCGTATGCTGTGAAGCACCCACTTTGTTTAACTTTCTCCAAAACATGATTTTAGTGAAGAACCACGACGGAGACGCACCAGATCTGTGTTGTAGTTTATCGACAGATGGGATTTCGCCTTCGCCTGCCTTACTTGATGCATAAAATGTTGGGATGTTTGACTCCAGCGGTGGGTTGTTGAGGTCAATTTCGGTCATGGTATTCCAATTGGCCTCGTCGTTGTCTGGCATATTAAATTTGCTCACATCCCCATGAGGGACGCCAAGTTCTTCATCTTGGTAGCAGTTCACCATTTTTTCAACCACCTCCGATTTAGTAGATGAAGGAGACTTAATTGGGGATGGTATACTTGGCTGAGGTCTCAAGTACTCGTACGTTGTAAGACCTTTGGCACAAATATAAACGTGAAATACGCAAAGATGACCCAAGGTGACGAAAACTATTAACAAAACTCCAAGCGCAGTTCCAAAAATCACCGATTTGATTATTCTGTCCCCGTTGCCAACAATGGAAAGTCCGGGTTTATCATAATCATCTTCACGTGAAACGTTTAATGTACGTTTGGCATGACTTGTATTCTCGATATCGAAGAAATCACTGATGTTAGAATAGGTCGAAGCATTAAAGCTAATTGGATGCTTCATCAGAATCAATCGGTCAACTCCCTCATCATGATTCCAAACGTGGAGAAGAGATAGGACACAAAACAATGAAAGGATAATGCACCCGACCGTACCAAATATCACGGACCCGAAGAAATAAACGTAGTTACGCCGGCCAATACAGTGATTCAACCACCTGCAGTGGTGATCAAATTCGTCGACGCATTTGTTGCAGAGACTACAATGCTTTGTTCGTTGATGGGTGACAGAAATGTTGCATAAATGACAACGTCCATTTTCAATAACATGTTGATGCTTGGACGCGTCAAATTCAGGGACGGGATGCTTGGAGTTGGTTTTCCGGACGGCGGCAACTGCTGGATCCACCGTCATAGCGACAAAATAAAGTATCCAGATAATCGTGTAAATAAATCCAGTCGTGAAATAAAATACTACATGGTACTCCTTGGGGAGATTTCCCGGAACCATTGCGTAAGAGAAAACTGTGAATAACAACATAAAGATCCAGGCGGAGACTTGCTGCGGATGGAGTGGTAATTGGAATCCATTGATGCGGCGCCATTTTCGATGGTGCGGCTCCATCTCGATCAAATTATTTTGAAAAGAGCAACTTTGAGTTACACAGGATGATGAAAGAGACATAATCGAAAGACTTGAGGGCTGAAATCAACACAAAATATTAATTAATGACTGAGGTTCTGAAGCTCTAGTAAAGTTAAAACAAAAATTAATAGCCATAAAGGGTTTAATGCTAGATAGGGTTACAGCTTTACAGTGGCATTTTTTGCTTGGCAAATTTTGATTGGCTATAAATTAACCCAACCCTATAAAAATGATTTTTTCTCCGTAAATAAATAGCCCTATAATCGAATGAATTGTGCCTGAATCGGCTAAGAAAATGATTTACTTCACCACAACACCAAAAACTCATAATTCTTATTACACTTAACTTCTTATTTAAAACATGTAACAAAAGCATAAGAATATTTACGGACTTAAGTGCGGCTTGCAGTGACGAGGACACTTTTTTCTGGTCTAAAGCTTAATCCAGCACCACGGCTACCTTTTCATAAGCATCAACTGGAAATGCTCATTTCAAATTACTATAAAAATTTTCCATTTGAAAATAGTCCAAAATTGTAATTTTCACAGATTTTGATAATTGGTAAATATTCAGGAGAGTGTTTGAATGAATACAAAACTTCAACTGCTTGAAATGTAAAAATATTTGCAGCTCAATTAAAAATAAAAAATAAATTGAAATGGTAAAACTATAATTTTTTGCATGATATCAATGTGCGATGTTGAGTAAGCCTTTCGCTTTGAAAAGCTGAAAAGCGGATTCCTTCTTCAAAATTCAACTAAAGAATTTGCCTTTTACATATATTCAAATCTTTTGCACATGTATTAAAATCAGCTTCTGTCTCGGGCAGATTTTCCTAATTAAATTAGTCTTTCAAATGATCTCAGCTCATTCCCCAAAAATAATTGCATTTTTGAGACGTTCAGTTTAATAACTTCCCTGCTTTTTGGAATTTATACAAATCCCGGTTTCCATCTGAACGATTTCCCTTAACTGGATTTCGGTTAACTGCTTAAACGTTCCAAAAATAAACTAGAAAAAGACATTTTCTAAAAACTGCGAAATATTTAAAAATCAACAGAAATTTTATATTATAACAACACTTTATCCGCTAGTGCTAGTAAAAATAGAAAATAATCGCTTTGCTGTGAATGATAATTGTGTGGGGTATAGTTTTTTAACTTTTTCAGGCACAATTCAACCGATTTAGGGCATTCAGGTGCTGTAAACCCTTTTTACAAAACCTGTTGAATACATACCATTTTGATTTTCCACAAGTTTCTAGAATTGGTTTAAACCGAGCTAAACATTTTTCAATTCATTTTGCACAATTGCGGCGACACCACGAACAAGGAGCGATTAAAGGAAAAAGAATTGCAGAATCGTAAACTCTTAATAACTAAAAGTAAATCGAACAGGGTTCAAAATGGCAAAAGGCAAGCCGTTTGAACGACCAAGGTAAAGTTGTCTTTTGAGTTTTAACACCAGCATGACGTCATCGAAAAGTAAATATAAATATAAAAACGCCATTTTCTTGAATTAGAGGCTCAGAGGTAGGACTTTGCCGCAGAAATTTCTCTTGAAGGGGAATACTATGTGCTATAAATATATTTCAGAACGGTCCTTAAAAAGCTGGACATCGAAAAGGTTTCTGATACGTTATGCTTAAATAAATTTAAGAAACTTGCGTTACATGAAATGGTAGAATATTGAAGAATATACGTCACTTCCCTCAGGGTAGTTGCCGTTTGAATTAAATATTTAGGGATGTTGCAGTATCTTAAGCTCATCCAACGATGATGAAAGAGCATCAATCAGAACACCAAACACCTAACAAACGTCAAGCCAAAAAATTCTTAGATCAGTTATCCTAATTGTAATCAGCGAAGACATTTAACTTACCAAAACTCGCAGAGGTTATTAAATACAGTTTGGATTATATTAGTTCCACAGTTCTCGATTGTTTAGGTAACAAACGAATCAGCGTAACCAAAAGTTGTCTGAATGAAATAATTTAACTCATTAAATGTGTTTCCAGCCTTGAAATGAAATTGGGTGCATGCCGGAATATCAGGACAATTGAACAATTTAAACGGGCGACAAGTGGCGTATTGGTAATAAGCATATATCGGATATGTATGTTTTTGTATTTGTAAAAAGGGAGCAAATACACCGCTGGATTTTCAAACCTCGACCTATCATAATAAAATAAAATATTAGGGAAAGTGATTGGGCGTGGGTCTAAATTATTCATAAATATTTTCCAGAAAAATACATGTTTTTTTTTAATTGCACCAATCTATGGTCAATACTTAAATACGTTTTTCCAGGACATTCCCTTCCTTTGTACAGATTGAATGTAAACTGGCCATGAAGTTTCGCAATAATTGTCGAAACGCTGTCTGCATTAAATGAATTTAAATCAAATCCACCTTAGCAACCAAGTTCTATTGAGTAATCCAAAAAAAATTTACCTTAGACATTTGTCTATCATGTAATCTTGTATCAATATTTCCATGATCGAATATCCGGGCTTTGAGTTGTTAAGTGAAATTCTGAAAAAAGGAAAAGAGATACGAAGCGACGGGAGCTAGGATACCGATTTCCAGAAAGTCCAAACAAATAGGGACCAAAAGGAGCAACAAGCAAGAAACGAACAGCGCTGCTTGACGAATGAAACTCCCGTCACGAGAGTAAGTTTCTTGTATTTATTCCCCTCTCTATATTACTTCATTATAAAATCCAAAGACCATGGTAGTAGGAAGGCCAAAACTATTTCAAGAACTAATTAAAAGTAATTTACAAGTCAAAATAAAGCAGCCAACAAATTCTAAGTCCACATAGGCGAACTATCCCAAGTTTGACCATCAGACCCGCTTCAGATAAATAACCCATCAAAAAAATAAATTCCATGTTTTTAATTTAATGATTTTATTTTACGAAAGCAGCAAAAATTAGAAATGGGCATTGAACTTCCATTCCGAGCAATCGGATGTGAAGGGATTGGGTGGAATATTCTCTTCTCGAAACGTGTCACCCGGTTGGATATTTTGGAATGCTTATTTATTCTAGATTTCATCCAGATCTTCCAATCCCAGTTCTGGAAAGTCACCAATCTTGACAGCACTGGGTCTCACAAATCCTCCGTATTTAGAGCGGCATTCGAAATATCGTTTCCCGTCAACCTGCCCGTCGTTCTTCCCTACAGGTTCATCGTACTGAACTCCGACCCAGTCACCAGGTTTAAAGTTAACTTTACCGACGTATTTCACAACTCCACGGCGAGAAGGAGCACCGGCAATTGTCACCTCACAGCGAGAGTCCACCACCAGTGATGAAGCCAATGACGATTCCTTTACTTCATCTTCCACTTTCTTCTGGATTTTATTTTCATCATACTTACCCAGCTTATTCTTCATTAGAAACAGTCGTGCACTTTCTGTCGGATGGATAAGTAGTTCCAATTAATATTTTAGGTTTTTTGAGTTAAATACATTGAGGTGTACCATGTACCTTCGCGTTTGGCATATTCCTCTTCACTCAATTGAAAAGTGGCATCCTGTTCGTCATTGTCATTCGAATCGTCATCGACAACATGGATCGTCATTCCACTTTCCATTCCATAAGCAGCAAGGGTCATGTTGTCATCGGTCATACTCGTAATAAATTCCTTGTCTTTGTTTCGTAGTTCCAACATCATCGTAGCCATATTTCCGCCAGTCAATAACTCAAGCTTCCCCTAATGGAACATAACAAACAAGACCCAAATTAATCAAACTAGGAGACTGTGACACGTATGAGGAGCGCTAATAGCGCTACAACAGTTTTAAGTTAAGTCAAACAAATGCAACAAAACAAATCATACAGATTTCCATGTTACTTTACCTTCAAACCGATAACTGTGAGTGAAAACGGGAACCGCCGCTCTACAATGGACGAATTTAGGTTGGTTGTGATATTCACACTAAGATACTCATGACTATCCATTTGCACACTAGGGTTGAAGACTAAGGTCTCGAAAAATGAAGTATCTCCAAATTCAGTTCAAACAATCAATCCACAAATTTTGTTTAGTGTTTTGTTTTGTATTATACTACAGAAAAGAATCTGACAAATTCCCGTCACCCGAAGTCCAGTGTCAGTCAGTCTGATGTCAATCCCAATTTTATCGGACTGAGTCTGAAATAAATCGGACCCTAAAGTATGTATTTTTTGGGACTCAGTCCCGATTTTATAGGATCCAGGCGCGTTACCATGGTGATAAGCAAATTTTTTCGGATAATTTCTTAACAACTTTTAAACTCCTAATTTTTGTATTTAGCAAAAGCTACGTTTTATTCTCCAATTAGTTTTCTATCGATCGCTGAACGAATTCCGCTGCGCTAGCTCCCCTGTATGACAAAGTTGACCTTCTTTGTGAGAAACATGACCGGATCCGAAAAAATTGGGACTGAGTCCAATTTTTCTGGGATGCACCTGGCGGACCAGCGGTCAAAGT
>JAQIWD010001949.1:0-10642 GCA_034694825.1 Anurida granaria | reverse complement strand
TTCATATTCAAGACCCTGGCCAATGAGAGAAGGCCCGCCCCTTTTCTCCTCCTATTTACACAGGAGGCACGGGAGAGAATTTTGGTCTATAGAACGTGTTTTTTTTTACATAGAAATGATGGCAGGACTCTTCTGCATTTACATTTGCTATTTAATATTCATTTAATATTCGCTTCCATCTTTCGCCCGCATCTGAAGAGTCCTATATTTATGATATAGGTGGAGAGACCAAGAATTTCATATTTTATCCCTAACTTTTTTGCAACATATTTCCGAAAACCTTAAACCAAAAAAATCGGCTGATTTTAGGAGTTAATCAAATTGTTTAGGGAGAAATACCGGAAGCGCCAAGAATCCAAGTAAAACTCCCAATTTGAAATCAAGAGAATGTGGTAGAAAGTCGCATGATCCTACATTTACATACGTTGTGGTGACTTAATTTTAGAAATTGTTTTCAATAAAAATTTCCCTTTTTTCTATGCCCACAGAATCGAGCCATGTGCCACCTTTTTGTCTTGAAGGAGATTGGAAAAAGAAAGGTCAATCGCAATGCTCACGTGAATTCCAATAATTTCTGATTAATTGAGACCTTATAATTAACGAAGGAATCCTGAAACTGAAAACGATGACCAAAAGGGAATAACGCGAGTGACGAAATCAGTCGTTGCACCTTTCGCCGCGCAATCCTCACTTCCAAATCCTTTTGGAGGTCAGAGATACTACCGCCTCGGTAAAAGTTTGCCGCCACGGTGACAGCAATTTCTACGATTAAGCCACCACACGGTACAGTAAATGAGTCGGACGTAATAAATTTGGGGCAGTTGCAAATCCAATATTCCATTAACTTTTCCGATCCTGTCTATTTTCATCCTGTTTGTCAAGTGTGGCTAACCTATCCAGAAATTCTTATTTTGATTTACAGGGAAGATGAATTCGAAGTCCAAGTGGTTGATCCTGGTTTACTTATCTCCAATACTTTTCCCATTAATCGCATCAGCAGCCCCACTACCAAAGTCCACTAACCTTTTTACTGAGCATGAAGGTGACTTGAATTACAAGAGAGCATGGAAGGATGTTTCAGGGTTGTGGGGAAAACGGGGATGGAGTGATTTGGAGGTTTGTACTCTTTCACTTTTGCTTTCTATTCGGCTAAATAGTGGGAGGAGCAAAAAAAATGAGTTTTGGGAAAGGGACTTATTGGGGAGAAAAATTAGCATTGTTCCTTATGTCCCTTTTTTTTACATTTCGTTATCTCCGAAACTATTGGGAATTTTGAAAAAATATCCGGAAGAAAATTGGAGAGCATACTAAAATACGGATGAGGTGGTGGATGAAATGACATGACATTGAACTTCAAAGCAGCGTTTTCAATTGGAAAGTTTATTCCCATAAGAGATCAATGGAAACTCTTTCCCTCATAAGTACCAAAACTCCTTATAAGGTGGAAATCCACTCATTTCGCACCAAAAAATAAGGAAACAAAATTAAGCGCCTCCCCAAACTACGGAGCCGAATTTAACTGCAAATGAAAATGAAAGGCAGTAGAGATAATAATCGGTAAGAGGAAGTAAGTCAGTTGCTACCACAAAGGTTTTCGTTTGATATTAAATTTAAAAAAAAATCCCGCTGTTCCTTTGATCATTTCCCATTGAGGAATTCAACTAACGAAATATTGAAGGATAAATTTGAGTTTGGAGGTATTGAAAGAAAAAGTTTGAAAAACTTTCTTGAATCAAAAACAGAAAAAAGGATGTAGCATCGACAGAAATCCTCAAAGCAATTTTCAAACAATCCAAAACTAAGTTTACTTTGTTTTGTGAAAACTTTTGGTGGTAACCAAGGTGAAAAAAAATTTTAGGTGGTTCGGAATCCTATTTCTCCTGTAGCACAAACGGGTGTTGATGAAGTGGAGGTGAGGACGTATGGGATTGGTGGAGACGCTTTGGTGGACTTTCTCAGTTCAAAATTCAGAAATTGGAGCTATTTTCGGAAGTGCTATGTCACCATTCTACGTGTCCCATCGCCTCTTCGAAGCCGGAAACATACACGATGGCTACGTATTTTAAGCAGAATCCGAATCCGACCCCTGTTTTTCTAATCCGGTTTGGTTTGACCTCTGGAGGTCACCAAATATTTGCCAATTGGGACAAATTGGTAAACATTTTAAGTTTTTCTTTTGGAGAAAATTTAAAACTAGGTTGAATAGCCACAGTTATCTTCTTTTCGACTTCACTTATCAGTCCAGTTTGAGCACAAGCGACCTGGAATGCAGATTAATTCCTTTTGTAATCTCAAATTTTCTCCAAAGAGAGGTTTGGAAGGTGTATCAAGTTACCCCAGAATGGCCAATCTTTGGTTATACCACAAAAGGTCAAACCAAACCGAATTCGGGGAAACGAAGGGCAGAATCGGATTCGGCGTAAAATGCTAAGTCCCGGAGTACGTTTTCGGCTTCGGGGAGGAATTGTGACATTTCCACAATTTGTTCCAATTTTTTTGGATTTCAAATTTGAAAAGTCTACTAAAGCGTCTCCACCAATCCGAGGATAGCAGTAGCTACGTCATCACTATTTCGAGGATTTTCCTCTCTCCGAACCATCTTATATCCCTCTATTCACCTTGCTGGTAACTGTCAAAAACAATCTCGTCAAAGGCCGTAGTTATGGATTGAGGCACCTGAGCAAACCAAGCATACTAAGAATGGTCTCTTCTAAATTTTAAAGTATGTTTGCAACCCGTGATTTATCATAACCGCATTTCCAATTTTATAGGGCACATGGGGAAAGAGGGCGTGGAAAGAATGAGTGGAGCGTGGGGAAAACGCCTCATTTTGAATCCCGAAGGATCAGTTGAAGATGATCATCGCTTGAGTGAAACCAACAAAAGACCTGAGTGGAGTAAATTCAAAGGTAAATACTAGAATTTTGAACTCAAAACCATGATTTCTTTTGTGGGTTTAACATGAAGAGAATGTGACGCGTTTCCGTTTAATAGTTTGACACTTAAATGCAACAGCCACGTCTAACATTTTAAACATTTTATAGTTTCGAACCAAAGCAACGCTCGCTCCAAGTTTGTTCCTCCCCGTTGTCCCCCTGTCATTAAATATCTCAAATGAAAATATATTTTGCAAGAAATCTCCTACGGAGAACTAAGCGTTGCCTTTTCAAAAAATGCCGAAAATGATTTATACTGGAAATGAAAATGAGTTAATTTTCTGGCCTTGTTTTTTTAGGTTCTTGGGGAAAACGGGTTCCGGATGCGGAGAAAGCAGACTGGGGTAATTTAAAGGGACTCTGGGGAAAGAAAAAAGCTTGGAAAAAATTTGGAAACTCTTGGGGAAAGCGGAACGAACCGGAAAACGCGGTGAAGATGCCAACTGAACAACAACCTTTTGACGATCTCAAATTACTCGCAGAAGGGATAGTTGGATAGAAATAGAGTCGAGTTTGTGTACCACCTCCGCCATTAACTCAACTCCAAGGATTGACAGGATCGGCTTAAAATTCCCTTTATACGAAAATCAACAAAAGGTTTCTGTCTCACTTTAGTCTCCTCCTTGCGTGACATTCTCATTTTCCAGCTATTTGCCTTTTGAGTGGGATAGCCGGGGTGGGATTCTACCTTTTACGTCAATTTGACCAAGGATGAAACTAATTACTTAACTCTAATTACTTTCACAGGGAATTTGTTTAGGGTAGGGCAGACTTTAATTATTCCCCAGGTGTAGCATTTTAATAAGTTTTGGGATGTTAACATGATTTTCGCCTGAGGATTAAAAGAACGAATAGCTGGCAGGGAATAGAAACTCGAAAGGATTGAGACGCGTTAAATAAATATAAAATTATTATTATAATTTAATTTATAAAAGTGAAATTGTCTTATTAAATTGTCGACAATAATAAACAAAGGTGGGATTCCTATAAGGCATTTCATTTAATTTCACCCGAATACAACACACTTACTTGAAAATGTAGTCAGTGATTGATTCTATGTTGTCTTTACTCCTTAGCAATTGCATTTTTTTAAATTAATTAGCGTTTGGAGAGCTCATTTAAAATTCGCATTTCAATTCATAATTTATGGAGTGAAGAGACATATCATGTAAATGGATTTAGAAGATATCCGATTACCTTTTCTGGCGTTCCCGAATCCAACCAAGACTGCGTAATAACATGTTTAGGCATTTCCTTAAAGTTATTAATGTGGTGTTTTACCTCAGGGTTCGGGATAACTATGGAAAAATAAAACTTTCTCTAAAAACAAGTTTAGAAGTTCTCTTTCCTACCAGACAAGCCACAGCATTTTAGAGACATTTAGGAGATGAGATGATTCACTTTTCTTTGATAATTAAATTAGAAACGTAAGGAAGTCAATAACGGAAATAACTTACCTCTGTAGCTCAGCACATAGCCAAATAACCCCAAATAAATTATTGTTGAGAATTTGACTTCCCGCCTGATTCCACCCCTCAAAAAAAAAAGAAACAGAAGGAGAAAGGACGTGCCGGAAATTCACACTCGGTATTCTTCCGTTGGACTGGATTGAACCACTTGAAAAGGATAACTGATTAAAGTAAGGGAAATTCATAATTATGTGCTTGCAAGTTTTTGCCAGTTTTCATAATTGCTGGTCTTTGTCATAAAATTCACACCGCCGGCATCAAGGTCGTTGGAATTGGCAACTCCAATTGTAGTTGCCAATTCCAACGACCTTGGCCGGCACGGTCCATGGCCGTTGGAGTGAGTTCATTAAACATTCATTACAGTTCATAGTATAGCATCAATTATTTGCTGATCAACTGTTGTACCAGCTGGATTTTTGAAAAAATTAATTTTTAGATTGTCCGGTGACCATCCGCAAGTAAGATTGACACTTTTTCTTGCAATTTAATGAAAGAACTGCGTAAGAATAAAAAGATTTGTCGACTATTCAGAAGAAGATTCGAATTTTGTTTTGCCGTTTTAGACTAAAATATGAAACAAATCAATAAAAATAGTTTTAAAATTTGACCTTCCTTCTATCAAGTCCTTTATTTCAAACATTTATGTCAAATAATGTATTATTTCAGTGAAAATAACGCAACGGTCGTGGAAAAATGTGTTTGCTATCAATATTTCTATCCTTTTCAGAGAGAATATAGAAAGTTTTTGCAATTAAAAGAAAGATTTTTAGCAACATTGTCTTGGTTTTTAAGAACAAATCAAAGCCAGATTTAAATTTTCAAAAAGAAAAAATACTCCGCCGTAGGCCGTATAACTATCACTCCATCAATTGTATTTCCGCCCACTATGAACTCGCATATCAAATTTCATACCTGACATCCATATAAATGTGAAAACGCGAGTCATTAGAAATGGGTATTATTAATTAATTGTATCAATAATTATCGTGTTTGATTAGTAATAGTTATCCGTGATTAATTATTAATAATTATGCTGTTGTCACACTGTTTCTAAGAGCGTGTTATGTGTGAAGCGTATTTTCTGCATATTCCTTCCATGCGGCCCGGTCGACAGGATACAAAATCATGCAAAAAAAAGGAGGGGTGATTTGGCTATGTGCTCAGGCGAGAGGAAATACCTCTGCCAGCTGAGTGGCGAGGGTTAGGGAGGGGGCCAGCTTCGGGAATGTGTATTGTGTAACTTCGGGTTATAAATTGCGAACCTTGGGGTTAATGTGTATGTCAATAATCAGAATTAAATCAGTTGAAATAAATGTAAAAGTTAAAACTTTAAAAAATTACGAAAGAGATTACACTAGAAGGAACGCAGTACTATTTTAAAGAAAAGAGCAAAACATATTCCATTCCATTTGGAGGGAGGAATTGCGTCCGTTTTCAATATCAAAACAATATCCAAAATATTTTAATCTCCTATCGCCGCGCACTTGAGAGTTTCCCTGGAATTTAAATTTGACGAAGCGTAAATGCGAAATGGAATTTCAAATGTAGAGAAAGTCGAGAACGAGGAGGTGAAAAGTCTCTGGTATAAATCTAGCACCCATTGAATAAAACGGATTAAGCCCGTGGGAGCAATCAAGTAGCGTCAGAATCAACTGTGATGTTACGGTTGTCTGATTGCATTGTAGCATAAGTGATAAACAGTTACAGAACCGCTACCTAGCCAATTCGCTGATTTTGAAGTCTGCCTTGGAACTCAGCTTTCTCCAGGGGCGTAGCGACGGTGAGTTTAGGTGAAGCGGCTAGCTCAGGTCCGGCCCCCGGAGGGGCCCGGACGAGTTACTTTTGAGTTACTTTAATTGAGTTACTTTTGATCAACCGAAAGTTTAATCCGCGACCTTTTAAACCTAACGTAACCTAATGATACGGTTTAGAATTTCTATTTAGCCCATAGTACACTTTAGAATTTTTGCTCAGCGCTAGGCGAAATCAAACCAAGCGGCACGGACCTAAACTCAGTTGCCGGTTATAGAATTTCTATTGGCCGAACTTTTATTCTCTCACAAAAATAGAATCGGACTAAACGAGAAGTTTTGTGGCGGTATTTGATAATTTAAATGTATTCCTCTCTAATTGTAACTTTATACTTTTAACTTGTACTACCACTCCCTGCCAGATTTTTGTAAATTGTTTTAGTTTGGACTAATAGGTCAAAGTCAACTTCTTTTAAATATTAATTATGGACAAAGATAAACTACCAGGAAATTACAAGCATCTCAGTGGGTCTGAAAAAAGGAAAAAGAAACTCAATGACGCTGACGCAGCATCAAAACTTTCAAAACAGGCACAACCGTTTTTTGCATCGTTTAAAGTTCAGGTATTTTGCAGTGAATTTTTTGCTGCTGTAACTAAATTACATCCGATTCACTTGATTCTAACATTGTTTGTTACATCTAGGCTTACACACTGTCGCCTCCAAATGCAGAACCAGGACCCTCACAACCAGAGGAAGGTGATATTTTTTATAACATTCGAAATTTGAGGAGAATACTTCTCAACTTCCTATTTCTCACAACTTAATTACACGTAGTTAATCAATTTTAGCTAATGATTCTGGACTGCCTGAGATTCATCCCATTGAAACGAATTCAATTGTGACTGTGAATTTAGATGAAATTGAAACATATGAACTTGAAGATTCCACACTTTCCTTGCCTGGTTGGCCTTTGTAATTTAAACTGAATATAAATGAATGTTATCACAATCGTTTTATTGTTGCCAGGTACGACATTTGAAGGATCCAGCCACTTGGCCTTTTCCGATATCCAGCGCGTTTCGTAGACTCTTGGTGATAACTGGCCCAGTATGTATTGCTCAAAATAATTATCCTCCAAGAGATGGCCATTCATTCCATTCAACCCATTTACATGTCAAGCAAGCAAAAACGGGAATTGTCCACCGTCGAGAATGGCTGCTGTACAGCAAAGAATCAAATGCTTTGTTTTGCTTTCCCTGTTCAATTTTTGGAACTCATGCAAGTGCTCAAAAGTCTCCTTTCCAAATTTCCGTTTCCAACAAAGACGGATTTAATGATTTCAAGAACAAGTCTAGAGGAATTGGAAATCATGAGGAGTCCCAGAATCACTATGCAAATACGGCTTCGTGGAAAGTATTTCAGAAGGATCTGACGAGCGCAAGACTTCTAGATGACATTTCAGAACGAGAAATTCAAATTGAATTAAGTTTTTGGAAGCAGGTACTTTCTGCAATCCTGGATGCAATTTTTGCCTTTCTTACTCCCCAACAACAAAACGCTCGAAACCACTGGACCAATGGACGTTCTTGGAGCTATTTATAAGCACGATCTGCAGTCCTGGTTTCCTAATGTCGCTACCGCTCTCCAAGTATTCCTTACTTTCCCTGTCACCGTGGCTTCAAATGAGCGTTCATTTTCTAAACTTAAAACAGTCAAGAATTACCTACGATCAAAAATGGGACAAGGCAGATTGTCCAGCTTGTCCATCCTTTCCATTGAGCATGAAATTACCAACACGCTTTGTTTCGACGATATGATTTCAGAATTCGCAGCTGCAAAGTGTAGAAAAATTAACCAAATTTGAACATAGCTCATAGTTTTAGATTGAAATATAAATAAATTTTGAAGTTCGTTGTATATTTCAAGTTTTCGAAACAAAACAACATTTCTTAAGGGCCCGCAAAACCTAAGACCAGCTCAGGCCCGGAAATTTCACGCTACGTCTCTGCCTTTCTCCGCGGAGGAATACTGTGAGTAAAGTTTGGAGGGTAGCCTCATCTCCCCCGATGCCAATAACACACGAGACTATGGTTTTTGAAAATTGTATAACTTAGTCAATTTCTAATGTATCGACTTGGTTTTTTTTTTAAATGAAGCTCAATCGCATGATTAAGATGTGTGTGCAAAATGTGCAAGGACAAAATTTGCAGGAAAAAATAGAAAAAAGAGAAAACGCTACCCTCCAAAACTCGAATCTAGATTGTGTGGCGCTCTGCCGTGACTCCATTCAGAGTGAAGCGGGAGTTTGACCATCGTCTATTGTGAGTTCAGTCTCGAGGCCATGGCTCGCCTTCCAGTGCGAGATGGAGGTTTCGGAATTAGGCATACAGTGGATATGGCAATCTTATAATTCACAGTGTGTTACCTCTCCTCCAATTTCTCCTGCCACCGCATCTCCGCGACTCCGATAATGCCATTGATTAAAGTCTCAGCATGCGTCAGGATTTGCCAGAGACGGAAGTGGAATTGCGCGAATTGCAACGTGAATGGGAAAAACCTTTAGTTAACATGATAATCAACACCCTCAACCTCCAAGCGGCTCATCACCAAACCACCACTGGTCGCCTTTTAGCTCTCCGTCAGCCTGGAGCCGGTGATTGACTCACTAGACTCTAAAACCACAACACTTGACTGGTGACTTGGAACTCTGCCTCTTTTCTTTTCTTCTCTTTTGACCCACTGGATCGTGTTCTGAGTTTGGGTTATGAATGTTTTAGGTATGAATCGAAGCAGGTTCTTAATTTAATTGTTTAATCTAACATAACCTGACCTAATTGAAGACCGAGCTGTCAGATACTGTTTTTGTTTAAAAAAAAACCTACCCTTAAAAAAAAGAAAAAAAATGCTTGCGGGATTCGATCTCGTACCCACTCGCTACCTAGCCCCCTCGCACTGCGTTATCTAGGCTTGCTTTGTAACTCATGTCTCATTTTCTATCTTGAACAGAGACCATTCGGTGTTCCTAATCAGTGTTGAGCTTTTAGGGTCTAATGATTGACTCAACGCTCTTCCTTCTCCCCAACTTGGATCCCTGATGGACAATGAATCTTTCCAACTTATGTATACGTTTTCCAGCGCTATCGGTCTCGAGGGACTCCGAGGAAGGTCGTCGCGTCACACAGAGGTCAATGAGATCATTCCCCGTGCTCATCTACCCGAACGAACAATTCAACCAATTTATTTAATTTCAGATCCATGAGTCTAACCCCCCACTTGTAGGATCAGTTGCAGAATCATTTTTAGGAATGGAGGAAAAGTTTTCTAAGCGCCTACCAGAATCGTTGATAAAAAAAAAGGGGAGAATGAAGACTCACCGACGCTGGACAACATGAAACTGTCAATCAATGAATTCAAAGAATACACATCCACTCAAATTTCCGGATTAAATTCAACTATCCAAGATATCCTACTATTGCAAAAGTCCTTGTTAGAGGCAGATAAAGAAGTAGTGAAGGCAAACTCGTTAGTTATCACTCAGTGACAGGAATAAACCAATAAAAAGGTATTGACAGTGTAATCCAAAATAAATTTATTCGAGTACACGTTTGGTGACTTTGAAGAGAGGCAATGTTCCTGTAACACATCAGCAAATATTGTAAGTTGGAACAAATACTCGCCATTTCCATGATTAGCAATTAATTTGCACCCACTTGAAATTGGCGGTGGTTAAAATAGAAAGGCAACTTGAAAAAAGTAGAGTTAAAATATATGCGGAGGAGCAAACACTTTGGCATAACCATAATATGTTTTCATTTTTGCAGTGGGAAAAACCTCTGAGTCGAGCTTCACACTATAAGTGACCTTCTTTCAGATGAACGGTTATACAAGTAGACCTACTTACTTTTGCAACGATTACATTTATAGGATCTTAAGATGTTTTAGAACCCGCAGGCACAAGTGAGTACATTTCCTTTGGACGATCCAACCTGTTTCATAAACTTGCCAACTTTGGATAACGATTCGCAGTCGATGTTGATCAGCGATAACTGCTGTGTGACCGTTTATGATTCCAGCAATTACAGTGGGAGAGGAAGTAAATACTCGGAATTTAGAAACAACAATCCAGAAGATTTTTACCATTTAAACGACAGAATTAGCTCCGTCACACCATGCTTCATACAAATAGTTTTGATTTAACCAGTTAAAAACAATTCAATTATTAAAACGGCGGTCAATTCCATCATTCGGAAAATTCAAATGGACGTTTTTATTCGACATTTTACTGCTTTCGTCTTTTTGCATACTTTTTGCAATAAATACTAAACATTACGCGGTTATTCAGTTTGATCGGTTAGTGAGCCTTGTTAAAATTGCAAGAACTTTTGTGAAACCTAATTATACTACCTTTGTTGTAAATGCCCCGTGAATCCCGAAATGAAATCCACTTGCTGCAAATCCAACGGAGAGGTCACTAATCCCTACCC
>JAQIWD010001948.1:0-10643 GCA_034694825.1 Anurida granaria | reverse complement strand
CCAGGTCCAGTCAGACGTCGAGGTTAGCGATAGCTCTGGTACTCGTAACAGTGGCACCAGTACCAAGGTCGACGTTGGCGACACTTCCTCATCCTCCGAACTCTCCACTGACAACAACAGCAGTACCAAGCCCGAAGCTGGTTCTTCAGGTCCTGGTTCTGTTTCCAACTCTTCATCTGTTTTATTGGCTCCATTTTTGCGCACTGACCCTGATGCTACCAGTAGTACAAACAGCAGTAGGATTGCCCGCACTCGTTATCCCTGGCGGAATCAGTCCTCCCCCAGCAGCCATGAAGGGAACTTGTCCAAGGACGGCAGAGAGTACATGGTCGCATATGAGTCGTTCGAATCATCGGAGGAGCGGAACACCCCATTGCCGTAAGCAAAAGTTATTATAATTGAAAAACATTGAGGATTAATCAAAACATTATCTTATGCATTAATTAATCTGTTCACTGCAGACCCCCTCCCAAGAGTTACGATGTTGGCCAAGCAATCCGGAAACAGATTCACCGGGAGAAGATCATGACGCAAGAAATCCATGCTTCATTTTACAAGCCCAGTTCCCACGGAGAGGACGAGAATGAGACACCGTTACCTTTCAATCGACACTTCCTCGTCGTCCATTTTGGAGACTATTACACCAATTACAAAGGAGCTCATCCAGCCGAATTTGCTATCGCTGATTTCTCAATTCGAGACGGGATTTCCTACTGTTTCAGTCGAATGCTGGACCCTGGTAAAAAGTTTATTTTGTGTTACTTGACTAATTAGACTAGGTTCACCTAAAATGTTAATGTTTTAGGGAGTATTCCTCTTGGCTTCCGGTCAGACTTTCGCGAATCTTCGGAAAAGAAAGGGTACGAGCTCCCTGGTTTTGACCCCGGGATGGATTTTGGCGTAGAGTGTCTGGACATCATTGAGAATCTGATTGACAAGGTAATTCATCCCAAAAAATTCCTAAGTACCAAAAATCATCCCGTCATTCAACTTGGGCAAATACTTTCCGTTTTAGTACATCACGGAAGACGATCCTCATGGCACTGTCTACACTGTTCGCCCGGATGTGGACAATGTTACGCAATCTTTGAAATACGTAGCTGAAAGAGCAGGTAGGGGCTGAATGTATTTAATCGCTTCTTAAAAGGTTTACTGTTTGTTTATTTTTACAGGGAGGTCCTTCAACTTCAAAGTTTTTCCAATGTCTCGATTGGTTGAGCTTTTGTTTTTGGAAGGGGAACACTTGCGCTCTTTGAACAAAATTGAACCGACGTCCATTGTTTACTCGGAAGAGAACGCACTTGCCCTCCTCGTCGGAGGAGATTACGATGCATACGAGGAATTGGGCTGCAATTTTCACACTGTGGTAAGGCTTCAACCTTCTAAATTGCATTTTTGGTGTAACCAATAGCTTTATCCTTCTCCAGCCCTCCAAATTAGACACGTTGGAATTTTGCTCACTGAGTTTGGTGAAGCGGTGGATTTACAATTGTTTGGCAGTCTTGACGAAGCTCTACTGCTGCCCCATGTACATGCACACTCACGTTCCAAAATTGGATACTACCCCATTCTTTATTGTTGAGGAGCCAGATTCCGACTCTGTCAGGGACTCTACTCCTGGAAAATGGTCCTGGACAGGCAACTCTCCAGCAGGCGCAACTGGAACTCCTCCAACTGGAGGAAGTCTGGTAACCGAAACACAACCCCCGACCGAGGCCAGCACTCATGGCGTTGGCGGTCCAACAAGTTCAAGGGAGCGTTCCCAACCAACTCCTTGCGACACTGGAATTGGTGAAAAGGCTAATCCAAGGGAACGTAACCAATCACCTTCTCACAGTGGTAGTTTGACTGGAGGAATTCCAAGGTATGTAGCCATAGCCAATCAATGCCCTGAAGCAACTTGCCCCGTTAACTTTTAAGGAAAGTTCTCTTGTTTTAAGCAGCGTTTCAAAATCCCGTCAAACTATTTCGGGTTCCATGACTTCTGGAGGTGAGGAAATCGAATTACGAATTCATCGAGTTTCGAATGCAGCAGCAGCTCCTCCACAAGTTCAGGTAATCAGTGTCATGTTGGGTCATAAAAGAAGATCCCCAGTATGTAAAATTGGATTGCGTTTTCGTAATATGTTTTTCTTTAGGCACCTCCCGCCCAAACCATAGCACCTGAGGAACCCGAACGGGAGCTTACCCCTGAGGATTTTGTGACCATCCAAGTTTTCCCACAACTATGCGTTGACATCTGCCTGAATCCTGCCGAGAGAGCAATGGAAGTTTTCCGAATGCCTGACATGAATCAGCGCCAATTTCCTCCAATGACGGATCGGATTGAGCTCTTGGAATTCGTCCCAGGTCGAAAATCCAGGACCCCGCATCCGGCCCACCCAATGCCCCCCACCGTAATAACTCTTGAGGAACGGGACCTCCTCCCAGTTTCAGATGACTTTAGTTTCCGTCCAAAGAAACGCCCAGAATCCAGTCTCGCCTCATACGACACCTACTTTTCAAGTGTCTCCAAAATGCCTCCCCTCCCAGAATCGGGAGTAAAGGCGGATCCTCTCGTCATGGCCCAAGCTTATCAGTTACTCGAAGAAGGAGTTGTTGCACAAACAAAATTTGCAGAGACTGGCAAATACTTTTGGGATACTGAGCTTCAACGTACTCGTCAAGGTGAAGGAGGAAGAGGACGCCCCCGTGAACCCGAACCGGAACATGTCTCGGGCGGAGCTCAAATTCCAATGCCACACCTACCGGAAATTGGGTATCCACCACTACCACCGGCGGAACCTGCGTGGGATCCGTTAGAATTGCTTCCTCCGTTTCAACCAAGGGGACGAGGTCGGCAGCAACCAGGAAGAGGAAGAGGGCGGGCACGATTGCCATTTCCGGTTGAACAGCAGCCCCCAGGGTTACCTCCTGCGGGTCTTGAGGATTTTGATGACTTAGACAATCTCTGTGGATCAATTACACTCTCAGACGAAACCTTTTGGAAGATTTAACTACTTTTCATTTTCTCCAGAAATTGTAGACAGCTCTAATAGATTTTATAGCCTAGAGCTAGATTTATTTAATTGACTTATTAGAGGATTGTAAAGGTCAGCCTTCGACCTCGTTACTTTATCCTAGTTCTATTTCTCGTGCTTTTTCCAGGCGTTTGGACATTGTTGAGGTCAATTGGACTTATCGTCATATTAATTCATAATAACTTCATGTTATTTCCAGTTGTGTTTTATGACCATTCCCTAATAAATTTTACCTTTGACCTTGCTACGGTTGTTCGCTGAACTCAATTTGTCTTTGGGGCTCGGGAACCTTGCATTTCTGGCGGTAGGGGTAAGATTCAAAACTTTTTACATCCATCCGCTTTCTTCGGCAAGGAAGGGCAGCGAAAGTACACACACTGAGCGAGCAGCTGGGTTGGATTGAACCGGATACCGGAAGTTAATTGATTAATCGTTAAAACAATTAACGCAGGACAGTTTCGTTACAAGATTGGATACAGGTGAGTCACCACTAACCAATTAAAATAATTATGCCAAGCGATTATAAAAGTTTCACAACGAATGGTTAAATAATCTTTGTTAATATTTTAGACAAAGTGAATCTCAGGGCCGGGCCGAAATCAGCGATAGAAGACAATCGACACCTAAATAATTTGTTGGGAAAATGAGTGGAGCAAGCAGTATTGACGGAATTTGTAATCGACTGGAATTCGCTGTAAGGAATTTTCTATTTAGGATTTGTAATGTACCTAGTTTTAGAATTTGCGGAGCTGGATGCTGATATTGTATTTTTGTTGACATTGACCCAGGAAAAGGAAGCGGAGAGACTAACAGGAGTTTTGGCGAAGCTTCAGGAGGCCTCCAAAATGCATCCGGACAAAGCCGATCCAGAACTGGAGAAATTAAAGTATCGACTCCAAATTCTAAAGAGGGAAGTAGAAAAGGAAGAGAGCGTGACGACTCCTTTCATGAAAAACACCGTCACGATGCTAACTGCTTACTTTCGAATAGCCATCGACTTGGCCTTCCCCGAGATTGGTCCAATTCCGATCCCAGTCGGACCCACGTCCTCGAGGAAGTTTGGAGATTATCAGTGCAATTTGGCTATGAGTATTGCAGGGGTAACAAGTCGATTTATATTTTTAACTCGTTATCTGTGAAATTGAATAATTTAGTTCATAGGTTGGCTTTGGTTATGCATTTTGAATCAGGAATTAATTATTGTGGAATTTTTGTCTTGTGTTCGCAGAAAGTGAAGAAGAGTCCCAGGCAGGTAGCTGATTTGATTGTGGCGAACTTCCCTATAGACACGAAAGTTGTGAACAAAGTAGAGATCGCTGGGCCTGGATATATCAATGTCGAACTCGCGCCTCAATTCCTGGCAGAAGAGGTCAAAAGTCTTTGTGTCAATGGGGTTAAATTCTGTCCGCTGCTGGCTCCGCGGCGCGTACTCGTGGATTTCTCTTCGCCAAATCTAGCCAAGGAAATGCACGTGGGTCATTTGAGGTCCACCATCATTGGGGACTCAATTTGCCGTCTTCTGGAAGAGTTGGGCCACGATGTCATCCGAATTAACCACGTTGGTGACTGGGGAACGCAATTCGGAATGTTAATTGCTCATCTCCAGGATCAGTTCCCGGAATATTTGAAGCAAAACTTTGAGCTCCCAATAAGTGATCTCCAGGCTTTCTACAAGGAGTCCAAGGGCCGTTTTGATGCGGACCCAGAATTCAAAAAACGAGCCTACGCCTGTGTTGTAAAATTACAAAGCAAGGAACCCGACTACATCCATGGCTGGAAAATCATTTGTGACGTGAGTCGGAGGGAGTTTTCCAGAATCTACGATCGGCTCGGTGTTGTCATTGCGGAGCGTGGAGAGTCCTTTTATCAACCAATGATGGAGTCGCTAATGGTCGAGCTCAAGGCCAAGGAATTTTTGGAAGAAGACGAAGGGCGTTGGATCATGTGGGCGGAGAGCAAGGAAAAGGACAAGAATCCACCCCTTACCGTAATCAAATCTGACGGTGGATTTACGTATGCAACGAGTGACATGGCGGCTATCAAGTATCGAATCGAGGTGGACAAAGTGACTCGAATTGTTTACGTCACGGATTCAGGACAAGCCACCCATTTTTACACGGTTTGGGACTGTGCGGAGAGGGCTGGGATCGTAGATCGAAGCAAAATCAAGTTAGATCATGCTGGGTTTGGGGTCGTGCTTGGAGATGACCGAAAGAAATTCAAAACAAGGTCGGGGGACACGATCAAGCTAGCAGATTTACTGGACGAAGGTAATAACTGCTACACCATTTATTAAATAACCAATTCATGATTCATGTGTTTCTCTGGCGTACCTTGTCAAACACTTAATTCCTCTATTTTCTTTCAAAAAATTTCAACAGGTATCAGGCGTGCTGGAGAAAAGCTAAGGGAGAAAGGGCGTGACGCTGAATTAACCCCTGAAGAGTTTGAAGCGACGGAAAAAGCAGTTGCGTACGGCTGCATCAAATACGCTGATTTGTCACACAATCGAAATGGGGAGTACGTTTTCTCCTTTGACCGGGTAATTCTCATCTTAAGTTCCTCAATTCCCTTCCATTTCAACTTCCAATTTTAAATGCTGGCAACATTTCATCATCCCATTTTGGCATCCGTAGATGCTGGATGACAAAGGAAACACGGCCGTCTATCTCCTGTACGCCTACACAAGGATAAAGTCCATCGCTCGCAAGGCGGAGGTTAGCGACGCTGATTTGCAATCTTTCTTGAGCACACATTCGCTCGTCCTCGAGCATGAGCGAGAACTCAAATTGGCAACGGTATGCTGGAAACTTTGGAACCAAAATTGTTGATAGCTTTACCTAATGTGCAATTTCTAAATTTTACGCCTACGGTGAATAGCAATTGTTAAAGTTTCCTGAAATCTTGGACCGCGTTGCAGAGGATCTCTACTTGCACCCCATTTGCGAACTCTTATACGAAACTGCAACGGCCTTTACTGAATTTTATGACGTCTGCTACTGCGTCGAAGTGGACAAGGAGAGTAAGTCCAAGAATGACCCTTTCGTTTACCTCAGCAGACAGGTGGTTTGCTTCAGGTCGTAAAACTTGTCTTGTCATTTAGCAAAAGAGAAGACGGTGAACATGAGCCGAGTGGCACTTTGCGAAGCGACTGCAGCCGTTCTCAAAAAAGGGTTCGATATCCTTGGAATCACAGCCGTCTCTCGTATGTAACCGAACGAATCCTTCCTCGGCCGGTCATCATGTCCGTGTTTCTGGTTCCTCCAAATAGAAATAAATTGACCAAAGAAATGGGTAACGAAGATTAACATTTGATATTAATTAATCAATTGGTTAAAGTTTGATTAATAATTAATAAAAGAGTGAATTTGTGACTTATAAGCTGGTCATGGCAGGGGGTTTAGCATACGTTCGAGGGATGAATCCATACTTCTTTTGCTTTGGGGAGTATGCCCAGAGCCAACCGGTAACTGTTTGAACGGACAGATCAGCATGGACCCAGTCACCACGCTTTACAGACAAGTCGTCAGCGGCTTGAGCCTGGAAACAGTTTAGTTCATTAAGTTGTCACGCATTGGCTAAAGAAACTAAAAGTTACCTTGTAGTCATAGAGCATTACGAGTTCAACCCCCTTCGAACCTCCTCCGGCACTGCTGCTGGCACCTTTTCCAGTGTTCTTCTCAGGCTGGGACTGTGGTTGGGTGTGGCTCGCTGCCTCGGTGGCAGTAGAAGTTGAAGGTTGATTTGATTTGGAATTGCTGGAGGATATCGTTGGGTTTTCCCCGGGATTTAATCGATGTAAAAAGGCACTTGGCACAAACCCTTCCTCACCGTTAGGTCGTGAGACCCAAAACCAATCCGGATCTTCATCATTCAACAAGGTGACCACAGCACCCCTTTCCAGGCTCAAATCGTTCTCATCGCTGGCCGTGAAAGTGTAGAGGTTAAGGTACAGAGAGTCCGATGGGATTTTGGGAAATTGTGTCGTCAGCGGTGACGGCGATGGTTCGGGTTCGGTCAGGGGCGTGATATAAGAGAAGGGGATGAAACCTTCATTTGGAGGAATCTTGGAGTCAATCACGTAGGCCCAGTCATGCTCTCTGTATAGTAAGCCTAGAGGTGCAAGATCAAAGGTTAAGCGCAACATGTTGATTCAACAGATGAATTGATTACCAAGCGGTACTTACTAACGACATCCCCTTTCCTCACAGCAAGCTCATCATCAACACAGGGTGAAAAGTCATGGAGGACGGTCATTCGGGCTGACGCTGATGGTCCTGCTTCCTTCTCCAGGCCTACCCGAACCAGGGTTTCGATGGACGATGACCCAGTGATTCTTCCAGGGGGTGACGGTGACACGCCAGGGGACGAGTTGTTGACATTCGCAAAGAAATTCGGCGGGGGTGGAATCTCACCTGAGTAAAAAAGAAATTCGAATTAAGTTTCAATCAATTGACTTGTAACCGCTAGGGATTCCACAAATGGCCTGATTACTGACCTTTCTTTTTACTCCTCCGAATCCGGACTGGACAAAGGAAGGCCATCGGTGACTAATTTAAATTAATCAATTGACTGCAGAAAAAAGCTAAGGGTTGTTTCCAAATAAATGTAGTGGAACATTCAAGATTCAACCCTCTCTCCTGCAAGAGAAAACAGGAAAACCGAAGAGCGGTATTCAAAGTCAGCAGCTGACAAGTCAAAACTTGACTTTTGGTGGAAGCTTTACGCATTTTGCGCAAACAAAAGGAATTCGATCAATTAAGTTGATTAATCAAGAATGAACACCAATTTTAACCAGCAGACACAACAACACCAGCAGCAGCAGCAACAAGTTATGAATCAAAATGGAATTGGACATTCGTTGATGAATACCGGTACTGGTAAGTTTTAAGAACGAACTCACTGATCTTGGTGATTGATTTTCTTGCTAATTTACGATGTAATCTTTTGTTCATTAGGTTATACCCCGCCAGGAGGTTACCAAAATACTGGAAATTATTCCTCACCCTCACCCATGCAGCAAGGTCAACAAATCGGAAATCCACGAACGCCGGTGAGTGTTATAACTCCCACTGATAGTTTCCTTTCAGCCCAAAATCATCAAACATCGTTGAGTTTCTTAACAACTCCTTGTGAGAGATTTAATGTTGCTTCACCTGTTATTAAAGTTAAATTGACTTTGATTTCTTTTGTAGGGTGGCGGAATGCCAATGGGTTACGGACAACAAATGACTCCACAAAGCAACTACTCATCCTCCCAACAGAACTCTCCAGCAGCTTCAACGGGACCTGCTCAAGGGGTCGCTGGAGGTCAAGGCCCAGGGGGAGGTGAATTAGTTCCTACGAATCAGAACCAACAACAACAGCAGCAGCAGCAGAATATTCCTCAAAAAGAATTTAATGCCGCTTCCTTCTGTCGCTTGGGTCAAGAGACTGTCCAGGAATTTGTTAACAAGATTCACGAGCTTTTTGGATGCCTCAAATCAACACAGCCACCGGATGGTAAATTCCAGGGTGGGATGGACAGGAAGCAAAAACTACATGAGATGTTGAGAGCAATCAAAGCCCTACTTAAAAGACTTCGAATTATTTATGACAAAGTGGAAGAAGTCTTTCCAAGCTCGGATTCCTGGGAGGTCGAAGTTCAGGTAAGCGCCAAGCGCCGCTTTTCAGTAAACTTCCAGAACAAACGGCTTAATTTCCACTTTCCATCTAGAATTTGATTCCATACGAGAGTGACGATGAAGAGGGAAAGGTCAAAGAGGATGGTGCTCTGGACGAGCGTAAAAACACGGAAGCCAATCGGTTGGCCATGGAAGAGTATCGAGAAGTGGCTGAGGTATGTTCACACATTCAATTCATCGTCTGCTCATCAGCCGAACCCTGAAATGTTATGCCATGTGGATTTTCGTTTTTCCAGCAAGTCGTCATGAAGAATCGACATTTGAAGGAAACCATTGATCACTTGCGTCAAATCATTTGGGACGTCAACACAATGCTGGCAATGCGTAAAGACTGACGACCTGCCGACTGACTTCTTTTACTCAAATTCTGCGGCCACGTTAAGTTTATCCACTTCAAGTGGACCACTTGAAATAATAATACGAAACGGTTTTTTATTTATGTACACAGACTGGAGTTGCATTGGGACTTGAGTGTGTGTTTGTGATGATATGGCCTTAATTAGAGTAATTTCTGATTTGAGAATTAGACAGGCGTGTGAACAGGATGGGGATGCGGAATTATGATTGGTTCCCCGGAACTGACTCCGCCCCCAATAGACGTCGTTCGTCGATGTTTGCTGCTACCCGCCTTGATGCTCTCCGGTGGTGGTGGGGGTGGGGGCTTGAGGACTGGTGGGGAAGGATTTAGTATCATCCCATCTCCTCGACTCACTTCGGACGTATCTTCGCTATTGCTACTCCTTGAGGGACTCTCTGCCTCTTCCTCATGTGAGTACGTCTTGGAACCAAAGTCGTGACTGGGGTCTGGGGCTGTGATGACTGAGCGCGGGCGTGGCTGGTGGTAGGAAGCGTAGTGGACCGGAGAGGCATCCCCGTTAAGTGACTGTGTCCTCCCTTGATTAAAGTACGCCGCTTGTTTCCCTGGGAAGGGACCTGGAGGGAGTGGGGGTGGGGACTCGCGCTTCTCCTGACTCTGACCTTGGAGGTCATTTTTCAGTTTCAGTCCCAAGGCTCTGCTCAGACTTCCCTGGAATTCCAGCAAAAAAGGCTCAATTAACTCATCCATTAACCCCAACCAGCCAGGTAACGCAAATTTACCGGTGATCACTCTCGGTTTTATACTTTTCCTAATTTACAATTTACCTGTGAGCTCCTCCAAGTGGAAAACTTTAGAAATTAAACCCCAAAATGGATTAGTTTCGTTTTTAATTGAAAAGCAGGGCCAGGGTGGCTGGTGAGCGGAAATTAAAAACAGGAAGGGGCAGGCTACGGACTAATGAGTTACAAGACAGAAATGGTGCGGCGAAAACTCACAATAGACGGAAGCGCTTTTGAACGTAAGTGTAGGAAGTGGAAGCGGTTAATTGTTGTTAGAGACTTAATTAGTCAAAGGGGCCGACCTTTTGAGCAAAGAGATGACTGTACGTCTATTCCATGGCAGCATCAGAACAGTTGTCACAATTAGTTAAATGGGACGTGGTATTAAGAGTTCCAGCACTTACCCGGAGACTCATCTTACGACGACTGTCATCCGTACTTCGTCGGAACTGGTCGCTTCCGGGCGGGGCTGCTGACCTTCCTAGGGAGTCTCCGCGCCCGTGCTTTTCAAGGGTTGCGTACCTAGGCTTCGTCACTCGATACTGCTGCGTTATTTTAGCCCTGGAAGTATTCGAACAAAGATTAGTAGGAATACTTAAGTCTCCCGGAGGTCACCCCCTCGAATTGCGTATTACCTCGCTGGAAGTAGGATCGCGTCCAATTCGGCTGCTAAATGTCTCCTGATGATTTGCTTTGACGGGGGAATTCCCATGGCAGAGGCTAGCGTGTCACCGTTGAAGGAAGGTTCTAATACTGCAAACGCTCCGTGCACGCCGCTCCCTAAAACAAAAAGCATCTTGTATTATCACCGTTTTTCCATGAAAAGTTTCTAGTGTTTCAC
>JAQIWD010001947.1:0-10650 GCA_034694825.1 Anurida granaria | reverse complement strand
AAGGTGGAAATCCACTCATTTCGCGCCAAAAAATGAGGAAAAAAAGTTAAGCACCTCCCCAAACTAGGGAGCCGAATACGGCTAACCTTCCGCTGCTGCGCCTTTTTGGCGAATAATTCGAAGCGCTGCCTCCTCCCACCTTTGAGCGACAAGGAAGAGGAAGCAAGTTCATATCTGGTTTAACCAGCTCAATGTCATCAAGCTGCAACTAGAATGCGCACAACCAATAATGGGTTTACATTTTTCGGAATTAATCAAACCCGGTATCTAGTAACTAGTAAGTACCTGTGATTTTTGATCCTCATCAAACTGTAGATGAATATCCGGTTTCATTTCAATCTTTACGACCGCCTATTTACACACAAAAATATTTTTAATTGGACTTGAGCATCACACTACGCAAATGCACTGGTTTTAACTTACTGGGTCAAATACGTGGAAAGTGAATACGTCGGGCGTGAGGCCATTATCGTTACAATCCTCAATCTGTCACAATCGTAACGAAATCATTCTCTTGATCGCATTAATGATACCCGACTTACGAGTATAAATTATTAGCAACGAATTTTAAGTAGTATTTTTTAATTATAAGTTACCCACCTCTTCGTAGTGACTCTCCTCATCATGCTTACACAGGTGCTGTAAGTATTCGGGTTCTTCTTTTTCAACAAACACCTTCATATCTGGCTGCCCCTACAAGAGAAAAGTTTGTCATTAACAAAATCTGAAATAACAAGAAGCCCAAACTGTCAGTTGGTAGCAACTCACCGGTTGTATTCGATTCTCCAACTCTTCGTCGGTAATTGACCTTGCCGTCACTTTCACGTTATTATTTCTGAAGTAGTCAATCTGTAAAAGAAAACACATTTCATTATGGAATCCGACGGCCTCGCCACCAACAAATGTAACCAACTTGCATGTGAAAAACAAATTAGATTTACGTCAATCAGTTGCTCTTCCTCGGGCGGCTCGCCATTATGATTCATCCTGAAATAATCATGGTCTCCAATATTCACCCAGGGCGTGTAGCAGTCCATGTCCGAACCCTCGTTCGTTTCCGCTTCCGCCGAGGGGTCAAATATCTTGGGATCTTGAAAAGTCGTCCAAAAGAGACCTGAAGACATTCACCTAAATTGTTCATATAACTCGCTTTTACATTAACGGTACGACTTGGTACTTACGTGGGACTTTATTAGGGATCCAGAAACAAACTTTCTTGACTAATTAATGATAAATAAAACGATAATAATCAATCACAAAAATCGAAAATAGTAATCGATTTTCCATATTTTGCACAAAAGAAAAAAAAAAAAAAAAAAAAATTGGGAATGGTGTTGGCATAATAATTTATGACGTAAAGGACAAAGGCGCATAATTTAAAAGGAAAACGGAGAAAAGGGGGGGGGCGGGGTTGCAGTTTGGCGCTGCAGAGGAGGTGACCCAAAGATAAAAAGAAGGCGGGGTTAAAGTTTGCAATTTTAGTTTTGCACTTTACTTGTTTTGCGAGTTGTGGTTGATGTGATTTTTGTTTTGAGTTGAGTGAACCCTGGTTGTGGGGCACGATGGGACAGCGTTGCCATATGGCTATCCCCTGGGGGTTGCCCCAATTGTTCTTTGCCCTCCCGTGGCAACCCTGCATATCCAAACTTGTTTTCCACCTCCCTCCTTCGTCCCCCGTTTACGTCGTACACGAAAGTTGTCGATTGCAAATGATCTCTTTTTTTTTCTATTTCCATTATTCACCAAGTCTTCTCTTGAGAGATCAGGGAACAAGAAGGGGAAAGCTCAATTTTACTCATTTTAAAATTTCAAAAGGCAGTTGCAGTTTAGCAAAAGTTTGGAGATTAGATTCATTCTTCTTGGAAAAGTCATCTCAAAATTATATCTACGCACAGTTCGTCAGAAGCCCAATTAACCAAATTAACAATGTTACAAGACTCACCAACCCCGATGGAGTGCCCACTTTGTATGGAAGAATTCGACCTTGACGACAAATCATTCTTCCCCTGCACTTGCGGATATCAGGTCAGTTTTTACATATTGGGGTCAACACTGAGGTCCGGGCTGTTGTAGGCGCATCCAGTAGGTGCAATGTCTTGATACGTCTGAAGCTTCTTCCTGACGTTGGTTCAGTTCAGTTTAATTACAGAGTTTAAACTTAATCACCAAGAGTAATTACGTAGCAAGGATCCTACTTCACTTCTTTCCTTACTTTGCTCAATCTCGATTGATATCGATACGTTGTTAACTTTCTTTGTTGAATTCCGATAAATACAAAAGAATGAAAATAATCAGCTTCGACATGCCAGCCAGGATATCCATCTACTTTGCCCTTGAGGCGAATGTTAATGTTTACTTGGTCAAGAATAGCTATTTTGTGCTGACTCGTAACAAGAGTCCTCCCGTTAATCAGGTTTCTGGTTGAAAGGCAATTAATCTAACGATAATTGAATGATTGAATTAGTTGATTAGCTTGAAGTAAATTGAATCTAACGAATAATTTGAACGAATTGAGCTAATATTCAATTTTCTGTTTCAGATTTGTCGTTTCTGCTGGCACCGTATTAAGTCTGAATCGCAGCCCGAAATTTCGCCAACGTGTCCTGCCTGTAGGAAGCCGTATTCCGACTCACCAGCAAACTTTAAACCCGCAGGAGACATCCGCAAGAAAGGGAAGAAGATTAAAGTGAACAAGAAGCAACTCCAGGAGCTCCGTGTAGTTCAAAAGAATTTGATTTTTGTTGTGGGTTTGAGTGCAAGGATTGCTGATTGCGAAGTTCTCAAACGATTGGAGTACTTTGGCAAATTTGGGAAAATTATCAAGGTCGTAGTGAATCATCCCAAAGAGGTATACTTTGTTTCTCCTTCCTTCGCTCTTCCAGACCAACCCCGGAGATAAAGGACACTTAAACAGTAAACCCTAATTGTTTCCTTAGCCAACGAGTACTGGATCTGCTTATATCACGTATGCAAGGAGCGAGGATGCTCTCCGAGCCCTAACATCTGTAAACAATGCGGTTTTTGACAACAAAACGATTAAAGCGAATCTCGGCACAACAAAGTACTGCTCTCATTTCCTACGGAACTCGGCGTGTCCCAAGACGGAGTGCATGTACTTGCACAGTATCGGTGAACCCGAAGCGAGCTTTACGAAAGATGACATGACTTCGGGTCGGCATGTGGACTATGAGAAGGGCCTAGTGGAAGGCTTCTTGAAAGGAGAGCGTGAAAGGAGGTAAACAATCGCACATCTTCTTTTATTATCCATCTTGTTTTCCTTCAGACGGAGACTTAATATTGTATGATTTATTTATTTTAAGCAGTATCAATCGCCACCGACAACAAGAATCGCATGATGCTTCACCCCGTGAATTAACCCCGACTCAAGTGACTCCAGTGGATGAAGTGGAGGTGGTGGCTACTGGGGAGAGCCCTAGTCCGGTCCCTACTCCTTCCCCGTCACCGGAAGAGCAGGAAGCCGAGGATGATGAGCCCGAACTCGAGGAATTGGATCATGTTCCGCAAGAAATCGAGGACTCATTAGAGTCTCAACGGGAACCACTCAACAACATCTTTGACGATCTTCTAGGATATGACCATCGATCGGAATTTGGGGAAGCTGAATTTAATCCATTTGGAGAGACGCAGAAGGCGTTTGAGGAGTTAATTCAGCGGGAAGTCATGGAAGGAGAGAAGTTACGACAGGGTAATTCCATTAATCCATTTATGCTATTCCATTAATTGATTTTCCACAATTACGGAAGGCAGTTTCTCAATGAGTTTGTTTTACGTCTCCCATAGGACTTCCTCCACCGGGTTTTCAAAAAGTTCAAGATCCATGGTCAAGCCTAGATCCTGCAATTATCTTTTCGGCTCCCAGCCCTGCCCCCACGACATTCGGTGTATATAACATGGGGAACGGGTTTCAGCAAGAACATCAACAACAGCAATCTTCTTATGGGTATGTGCTCTTTCATCTCTTCTCGGAAAGTGGTTTTGCATTCCTTACGGTATTCCTGTTACTGACAAGTGACAAAGTGTTAGCAATAATGAATTTAAATTGTTGAACCACCCAAAATGATGAATGAATAGTAAAGTGAATTTTCTTGTTTTCTCCACAGCTACTACCACCAGCACCAGCAACATCCAATTCAGCCACAAAATGGTCCTCTAGATCCATATCCACCGCGGTTCGACTACCATCACCATCATCACCAGGCTTATCCACCGCCAGGATTTCACATCCACCAGTTACTGCCCAACCAGAACACATTTAACTACGGCAGGGAGAATATGAGTTGATGTGGACTTACGCACTATTTCTACCCAATAATTCTCTGTCTAAACACACGGTCACATCAATTGCAATTCTTCGGTGTAAAGTAGATGGATTGGATTTAATAAACGGCGAACCTTCACCAATTCATAGGAATTCCCCCATTTCACTGATCTTTGAAAATTGGATAGAAATTATGTGATTCTATTTGAAGAATGACAGAAATTCTAAGAAAGTATTTTTTTTATACGTCGTATAATGCATAATCTTAATAGTTAAGGATAACTAGGTGACTAGGCCAATTGGACCGTGTCCTTGCGACTACTACATTTGGAGCACAACATTTCAGAGATTTAGGTTGAGGCCTTGTAAAGGAAGTGGCAATACTTGCTAATATATCCAAGGTCATGGCCGTCACTTCCTGTTTCAGCACTTATTTGGTTATTGAATTTATTCCTTCCCCTTTCCCTGGCGTGACTTTTCTCTTTCAATGTACACGTCCAAATCTTCTAAAGGCCGGTAGTAAATGTGTACAACTTGAGCACCCGCAAACATGGACAACATGCCAGCGGCCATGAACTTGAGGTAGGACGACCACGGAACTCCCACGGGCATTACGAATTGTCAAGAGGTTCCTGCTAACTGCTTCCGAGGGAAATGGGATATAGACAGTCCTGACCGGATGCTCCTCCGTAAATCTGCACTTGACTGTGTTTACAATCGTCGCTGCGGCTGCCCTTGCAATTCCTCCGACATCACCTGGTCATGTGCAATTCTTTTCTTGAAAGTGTTATCTGAGGCGAAAAAAGAAAGAAAGAAAGTATCAATCACACAACGGCGATGTCTATGCTATGTAAGGGGATATAATTTTATTCTATTGAATTACTTACAGAAATTGACTTCTCCAACTCTCCAATTGATCATTGAAAATTCAAGTGCGGCTCCAAAGACAAAAAAGATTGGTAGGAACCTATACATACCAAAGACTGATTTTCCAGGCCATGCGTTGAGGAACCGGACAATTACCGGTGACCGGAACGACTTGGGCTTGTAAGGTGACATCAACTTATGATGGTGCTGAAACTGGTGGATCGCTTTTCCGCTGCTTGCTGCGCTTCGGTGCTGAAGCGCTGCTGCTGACTTGTGCCAAAAAAGGCCCCCAAAGAATTTAATCTTAAGGGACAATAAAAGTAGTTGTTGATGCATTTTTCTCTTCCAAAGAAATAGAAAACTCTTCTTACTCCTGCCATGCCAAAACCATTAGTCCCATATTCACAAAATCCGACACAAAACTCCCTTCTTCAATTAAACCTGCAGTTCGATTGTTTTCAAAATTTGGGAAAATTTTCTCCATTACCAGCCGGATAAGGTGACACTCTTTTTTTTTCAAATACCCCAGGCCACTTGGCAAGAAACTACGATTTTTTGCATGTTTTTGAAGATTAAACTGTTTTGCAGATTTATACATAACATGTAATTAAAAAAAAGGGAAGTGATAGGCCCTCCCTAATGAAATGTAGAGTGGGATGGTCACTTATTTGACCGACAAAAGTGGTTAGTTACATATCCTTAGTATTTAGAAGTTCATTGATTGATGGAGTGTAATTAAACCCGTGTAAAAGGGAAGGCGGGTGAAAAAAAAAGGTTTTGGTGGGGGTGAAGTGAGGATGCGTCTTTTTTCTTAGCCACATGAAATTCTCAAATCCCCCTCAACAACCAACTGCCTCTCGTGAACAAACATCGGGAATCAAAAAGCCAGGTGGTGAATGAGGAAATTGGAATAAATCGTCGTAACCTTTCTTAGGGTCCACCCAATGCTATGAGAATAACCTTTTCGGATTCATGGAAAAATGACGGTCCATAAAGTAAAAAGTAATCGCTTCCAGCGACAGATTTCAGCGATTAGGAAGACAGAAGATGTATATGGTCGGTTCTCCCTTTTCACATTGGAATTAGAGTAGTAGGGGAGTATAACCGCGCGTGGAGCTGACAAAGTGGATGGTGTGGGGTCTGGCGGACCCACCTTCCCTCAAACCCGCCCCCCTTCGTGCCGAGCGGCGCAACGCGAGTGGTATAGCGGACCCTTAAGGTGCAAATGAAATTGAAGTATTTCATTCCCGCTGCGGCGGCGGTCCATATGATTTTTTTGGCGTCACGTGAGACTTCTTGTGCCTTTTTAGCGCGGAAAAATAATAACACTAACTAAACTTTGTCAGATTTTCCCGTGTCGATCTGATTCAGTGTCAGTCTAATTAATCAAATCAGCTCAGTTTTGCACTGTTGCATCATGTTCTACAAACTGAGTAAAGTCAGCGGTCGTCTGGTGGGAAGCACCCAACTTAAAGCGATGCTCCCTCAAGTGAGTCAATTTAATTTAAGATGAGCCAATAACACCTGATTTGTTATATAAATAAAAGTGGCATACTTCTTTGATTAACGATTTAACGATTACCCGTTGAGAAAGTTCTCATTTATTAATTATTACTTTTATTTGCTCCTCCTTGTAGGGCTTGAAGCCATTGGCCGAACCTCAACAAATAACCTACGACCCTGCATTCAAATTTGCTTCAATTCCTGAGCAGGAAATGACAGTGAAGGCAGGAGGATTTCCTTACGGGTCCGTACCTGTGGCTTTACGGAACAAAATGATTCAATTTCAAGTAAATTGCCTTTTTTCCGGTATTTAAGATATCGAAGTATCTTGCCTTCCTTAAGCATTGCGTAAACATCAAATCCCAATTCCAGAAAGATGACGGAGTCCCAGTTCACTTGAAAGGCGGTACTTCTGACTACGTCTTGTTCGGAGCCACACTTGTTCTCATTGCAGTCGGCCTAGTTGAATCAGGCAGATACCTCTATGAATCAGCCTTCCCCAAGAGAGCTGAATGTTGAAATGTTGTACTACTGCTGCTTCGTATCCCTTTACCATGAAAGTCGGCGGATAATTGATGCTCCTCTTGCACAAATCATAGTAAAAACAGACGGATTGTAAATACCAAATAATTTACGTTGCAATAAATCAAAAGAGTAAGTGAAATACAAGTAAGTATTAAAAACGAAAAGTAATAGTGGGACACCCTGTCTAGAATAAAATATGAATTAAAAAGGTCTTCATTAAACCATTATGCAGATATGAATTGTTTCAGGTTCAGGGGTATGTGGTGTACTGGATTGGTGCTAAGAACAGAAGCCAAAACCAATCACCTAATATTTTAAATAAAATTAATACAAAGAAAATAGTGAGTTTGAGATAAATTAAACTATTGTAAGGCAAAATTTGACATAAACCGATGGCCTCCCGTTCCCTCCCTCTCTTCTACCAAAGAATCAAGTAAAGATCTCCAAAATAGCGTTTCCAAATAATGACGATCTAATTGGTTCGAGTGAGTCACACTTTTCCTGTAGGTAGGTACACTTATTTCGTTATCATCGGAGGGCCTTCAGTCTTCCTCTTCTTCTTTTGGGGGCTGCTCCGAGGAGTTTGTTGATTAACCGTAGCGAGATCTGTATCTCTGTGCGCATTGCAGAAAGAAATCAAGAGTACCCCACCTGGGGCTTCGTCATCATCCACCATCTCCATACGAAGACCCGCTTTGAAGGCACATGTCACGTGGAAGGCCGTCGCACAACGACGGTAGCGACATTGGATACAACACGTAGTGCCCTTACCCTTCTTGCACAGGGAACAAAATAAATTGTAACGGCCCTTCTCAATATTCGGAGTCCCAACGACCATGTCCATAATGGTCGGATCATGTATGTGAATTCCAGGAATCCACCAGCAGCAGGAGACGTGGGCCCAAGTGTTGTTCTTGGGACTTTTGACACGAACCATTGCCCCGCCCTTAATTGTACAAAATCGGCACGTTTGTTCCTCAACAGGTATTTTGGCAGCACTTAAATAAAATACGACATAAAAATAAGTATCGCTTCTCCTTCATTACGAATATAAAAATTAAGGCAGTTGTCATTTCTCACCAAGGCTGACATACCCACTCATCCTCTGGGATTTCTGAGACGCCATAACAAGCTTGGTGAACGCAAATGTTACATTTCTCGCAGTAGATCATGTTGTTTTGCACTTCTGGGAGAGAACCTCGACAGACGTCGCAAGGAGTCGGGTCGACGTCCTCCACTGTGGATTCCGGGAGTTTTGGAATACTGACAGTTTCTTCATCCTCAATTGTAACCACTTGAACAAGGAAAGAGTAGCATAAGTCAGATTTATACATCAGCATTTTCGAGAAATCCTATACACGACATGACTTCACTTACCATCAGGGGGTGCGGGTTTCCCCGGAGCCACGTCGACTTTTTTTGGTATAATCCGTCGACGAAGCGGCACGAGCTGACGAGATACCTTTGCCAATACGGTTTCTTCACTATGGTGTAGAGGTAATGGTGGATGAGTGACTTCACGCACACGACGCACAGGCAACGAGGCAGTATCAAGGCCAGAGACGCGTCTGGTTCCTGGTGATCCTGCAATCCTTGGTGCTCCATCTTCAGTGGAACTCCCACTTGAAACAGAAATAGTTTTGTTAGATAAAGTTGATGATGACGACGGCGAAGGGCTACAAGTCTTGTTTTGATGCAATTGGCTGGAGACTTGATGAATACTATCAGGGCATTCCTTTGTACTGCTGTGTTCTTCTCGAATTTGTCCATTCTGGTGGCCATTGTCAATCGAATTTCCAAGATTTTGGGGTTCCCGAGCTGGGAGGTTCAGGACGAGGGGCTGTGTTGCGTTTAATGAGTCCGTGTTTTCATTGGCTCCAGTTGTATCAGCCTCATTATCTTCAACTTCCATCTTGACGACACCATAGTTCACGTTTCCCGAAATTGTTTCATCAGTTGGTCTCGTATTCGTGTTACGAGAGTCATTGCTAGATACTGATTCCGTGTCATCATCCCCGCCTACTTTAAATTCTAGAAATTAAATCACATAGTTTAGTATCAGATTTCCGCCCAGTATAATCTAAAGTTAAGCCCCACCCTAACCCCCGATGCAGTACTTTGTTTACAAACATTGACTAACCTGATGGGACGAGTCCAAATGCATCCACCAACCAAGACTCCAGCCCGGTCTTCCATCTTTTGAGCTCGTCCAGCTCAGTCCTAAGTAATTTATTCTCTGCTTCAACTTGGGATAACCTCTGAACAAACTTGCCTTGAGGTGACATTGTGAAGTTTGGAGATCCGAAGAACATATTACTTTGGACACCAGGCAAGGGACTTGGATTTGGACTCCCGTTGAGATGATTCATCACGGGGCTCTGAAATTAGAAAATACATCAGTTTAGTTACCAATGTCCGAAATTCGGTTTCTGGTGATAACACCCATGCGACATGCCAGCTATATCACGGTCACGGGTCTTAGTTTCGTAACCTACGCCTTATAATCTTGCCCGCATTGATCAGGCTTTACCGAACCGACCGCACCGCAACGGCTTCAAATTACACAATTTCACTACCATACGTTGTAAACTTACTAAATGAAACTGGGTCACTTACAAATCTGAGTATCGGGAAATTAACTCCCCTTTCACAACTTTGTTAGTTAAATGATTCAGTTACTGATTTGTCTTGCAGTTGATTTCTTTCGTTATAGAAGACTCAACGGAGAAAAAGAGAATAAAATCCCCTTGTCTTGTCCTTGTCCTTGCTTTTGCACCACGAAAAGGGAAACCGTACCTTACCACGGTGCTTTTGTGGTGTATTTTTACAGGCCATGTTGTCAATTCATGGAACTGAGGCGTTTTATGACCTTTTACTTTTTCAATTCGTAAAATTAAACTTGTATGTGCCTTAATTTTAAAATTGTGGTGAGAAAAAAATAATAACTCTTTAAGCCTATTTTTTTTTTGCATGGAAAGTTAGTTGGGAATTGGGATTATGAGAGATTGCCCGTAAAATTCAACAATAGGTGACTACTCTAGTCCGTTTTTGCAGATTTTGTCCCTCACCTTCAACGATATTTAATCTTTTCATTTCTAATTTGACTTTTTGAGAGTAACAATCCATCCGATCCATCCGATCGAACCATTCCAATGGGTTGTCATCCATTATCCGGATCCCTTGATCCCGGAAAGACAATTCGGGACAACATTCAGATTATGTTGAATCAGGAATAATTCCTAGACTTCAAGAAATTCCCATTTCCGCTCTTTCCTTGATGGTCCAATTGATTGACCTTTAAACTTTTTGTCCATATGATTTGGAGTAAGTGCTTCTTACAAAAATCTTTTTAAAAAGTGAGTATCAACTCCAAAAAGGATCCGCCACTACCAACGTTGATCCTAGAAAGGGAGAAAGCTCGTGTCAGTGTCAGTGTCGACTAATCTAAGTTTGAGCTCACACAGTAAGCATCCCCA
>JAQIWD010001946.1:0-10651 GCA_034694825.1 Anurida granaria | reverse complement strand
AAATACGTGTACACTGCCTGCATGACTTCATAGCCCTGATTTAGGTTCCTGCTTAAATAAACTATCACAAGATGGTTCTGACACTTTGCCTTCAGGGATTAGGAGAACCTTGACATGAGCACAACGGTAGCGTTGTTAACCCAGAATCCCCGCTAAGGCGTTACTATGTGCACCAAATATTGAGTACAAGGGCTACTGACTGATAAGAAGGTTAATCAACGCTGAATATTTAAAGCCGTCGAGGATGAAGTCATGCGACACATGATGTTTCAAATTCAGGAAACCGGCGTCTCTAAGCGATGATTTCCCGTTTTACCAATTCCATAAACCACTTTCTCTACTTCGTAGATTCGTGGTTAAAAAGGGAAAATCCAGAAAAAAAATAGAGGAAAGCACCAGAAGGGAATACGACCAGAAATTCAAGTTTTTGATCCGGAATTTTTTGGGTAATTTCCGGAAATACTGGGCAATGCCCATTAATACAAGAAATCAACTCGGAGTTTTAAATAAGGGATCTGAAATTATTGTTTGATACTAAAACCAGTTTGTTCTGCCCATTGATGCAACACAACACAGGTTTCCTTTTTGTGAAACTTAATTTCATCAGAACTTTTTTCTTCTTGTTTTAATACCACTGCGAGGTCGAGTGAAAATGTCCGATTTCGGGTTTCCTTCGGAATCTCAACGGAAGTTGAGCAAAACAGACATAAAGACTATTCACCTAAACCGAATCAAATTTGATACGTATAAGCAATTGCCAGGTCGAGTTTATCTCGTCGAGTTGAATGAGGAAGAATAGATGCAGTCTACCTGTACTTGTCCAAAATTTCAGAAAGAAAATGTGTGTAAGCAACTTCTTGGGATCGCATCCATTCAAGGGCTCTTTCAGATTCCTTTAGCAGCAAAAACAGATTTGATAGGAACAAGGAGTAAAGTAGGTAGGCCTAAAAAATTAAAGGGTGCTCTTCTCTTTAATTAAATGTATTTTTAAGTTAAAGATCCTAATCAGACAATGTCACAAAGTATGAAATTGTAACAGCTCGTTAATTGTATGATGCTCTTGTTGTTTTTAACTGCAGGACTGTGTTAATGAAAAAAGTTAATTGTCTTCTTGTCAATTAAAGTTGTTATTTTAGATTAGAACGTTTAAAACCAACACAGATTCATCAAATATTCAGTCTGAATGTGAAATGTAGGTTGATCTAGAAATGTAAATACACACAAATTATAGAGCAAATATGAGTCATGGGCCCTATCTGTCTTTTTCTGGCAAATTCACTATTAATTCGTAACTAAAATTTCTGGTCGCATTCCCTTCTGGTGCTTTCCTCCATTTTTTTCCCTTTTTTTTCTGGTGCATTAATTATATGCCATCAACTGCGAAAATGTTTATAAATGACCATGCTGGATTCGTAGTCAGCCAATTGTGCCAAGAAAAATTAAATCAGTTTTATGTAAGAAATAAAACTGATCCGGATGAATTGTTTTAATTGAAACAAGAATCGATATTTATCGAAAGAGGAAATTGTGGTTCAAGATGTGAAAGCTATGATTTCGTATCCAGAAAAGATACATTGTTGTTGGAAAGGCTATAAAAGTGCAAAAACTCTGATCACTACATTACAATGAGCAGCTCTTTATGGAATATTGCCGAATCACAATTAATTTATTCCTTAACAAGTTGACAACAAATAATTGAAATTTCACAGAAAACCTCATAAACCTAACCTAACTGTAACAATTTATGAGTTCCGCATTGTTGAAATATTTAATTTCTAGTGATTGAAAACATTTTCAGACTACCCAAAAGATGTTGACAGAAAACTGGTCTCGTGGAGTTGTTTGCTTGGTGACTTTGGAAATATTAAAAAAAAAAAAAAAAAAAAAAAAAATTCGATTTAGATTATTTTTGCGCAATTTCGAATTTGATGGTTACAACAAAAAAACGCTTAACCACTTGCGCCAAGGCCCATTTTTACCAGAGATGCTTTGCACCTTTTATTGATACTTTCTACCAAATTTCAGGTCTCTTCTGAGTGAACGTTAAGCTTAAGCAAAATTCGAGGTCAAAGGTTCTCCGTCGAATTCGGTGTTGTTGGAAAGCTCTCCTCATTCTGATTCCTAATATCACGAATTTTGATTTCTACAGTCTTTTATCACTTCACAGGTATCAACCTGCCTAAATTTTTGGAATCATGATGTTTCGAGCATTCCAACAACACCCCTTACAGGAGGACAGGTAATAACTGTTGACTTCGACGACAATTAGCTTAACCTTAACGTTATAACCCAGCAGCACCTGAAATTTAATAGAAAAATCCCCAGTGGAACAAAAAATTTTGGTAAAAATTTCATCCCGGCTGGGCAAGGGGACACTGAATCCAAATGAGTAAAAACTACACACACGCTAGAAGGCATGAAGGAACCCAAAAGGAGGGATGAATTTTACAAATGAACAAAGGGGGACAACTTCATCAATAATAATTATTAAGTACCGTCAGGTGCTTTATTGTATATTATTATAAGCAATATATTTATAATAATTATAAGCAACAATAATTGTTGCTTAAACAGAATTTCATAATATAAAATTTATTTGATTAGCACTGTTTTAATAAATTTTACTAAAAAAATAAAATCAATAAACGTATTTTTTTCATTCTTGATTGGCATCTTTTTCACTTTCCCCTCTTGCTAATAAATATTGTCTGTGGTGGGGTAGGCGTGGGGGTGGTTGTGCAGCGCTAAATATTCTGGTGGGATTTCTTGTGAGGGTCTGAAATAGGTTCGGATTGTTTTATAAGAATCCTCCGTTGCGGGTGAGTAGCCCACATTATTCCCATAATCTTTTGAACCCAATTCGTAGGGATGCGTTGTTGTTTTTGGTCTTGGTAAATTATCATGTCGGAGTGGGCGAGGTCCAGTTGCTGGGGTTTCCAAATAAACCAATCCCCCAACAGACGGTTTGATTGGGCGTCCCACCGGGATTACCCTCTTGGTTTTAACATACAGGGGTGGCTTCGGGGTGCTGATACCAGCCCGGACTAAATTGGAAGTGAATGTCGCCAAGGAGGATTTTATAGGCGGAATTTGCCGTGCTGGCGTTACAAATACCAGTCGCTGGTGCTGGGCCGGAAGAATTTCCTCATGCGCTGCTTCTTGCAGAATGTAATGGTGTTCACCATGTTCGTATGATTGCGCATGTCCCTCATGGGACGCGCCGCCAAGTTCAAATGTTCCGTGCTCAATTACAGGAGATTCACTCACATCCGGTCCTGCCTTGTGAAACGTGAATGGAACTAACGCGCTTTTGTTCACCCGTAGGTGAGCAGCTGGGTAAATCGCTTGGGTTAGAATTCGGTGTTTTCTGACTCGTGGCTTTAGAAGTTCAGGAGAATCTAATGGATGCTCGAGAACCAGTGGACGTGAGTAATGGAAAGGTGGATTTTCAGAGGCGGGAGGAGGAATTGCTACTTCATTTTGGTCATGGCCCCCATTTTGTTTGGACCCTTCATAGGGTGATGGTAAGGTGTCAACATAGTGATGAGTGGCTGGCCCCGCCCGTTGACCTCTGATAACTGGAGCATAATTGGGACCCTGATGGTGTATTTTGTCATAAATGCTTTTGGGGGTTGTGGCGGGTGGCTTGTGTAGCAAAGAAGAGACTGTGGATCCAGGGTTTTTGTAGGCAGGGTATTGGCTGGGGCTAATTTTGTAGTAGACTAGAGGTGGGGTGGGTGATGGGTTGAGACTTTTGGGTGGCAAATGTTGGGTGTATTGAGGACTTTGGTGGTGGTGGTCATCAGTCCCGGACGATTCGTAGTAGAGGGATGGTGACAAGCTTGGGTGCGTTCGAATGACTTTTGAAACAAAAGCGGATGATTTGTGGGACTGTGGTTGGGGTGATTGCTGCCGTGGTGGGGGAACGAACTGCTTATGGATTTCAGTGCCGGGCTTCCCAATGGCCTTACTGTCTCTTTCTAGGGGCTGTTCTGCATGTTCGTTGAAGCGCGCCTGCGCTTCTTCTGCTTCGTAAGTGACGTCCGCCTTAAATCCACTCTTTCCATCAGCTGTATAACGGACGATCTAATAATAAATTGCCAAATTTTATAAAAAAATTTTCTAACAAGCGTAGGGAAATTTTACTCACTTGTAAACGTCCATCGGGTAGTAAAACCTGAAGGTAGGAATACAAGATTTCACCGATAGAAGGGAATTTCATTTCAGTTTCATCATATCCCGCCAATTATTTTTTTAACATTAAATATAAAAAGGAACGTTTACCTTGTATTCTCCCATGGTCACTTTTCCATCCCTGCTTTCTTTGTGTGACAAACTGAAATCATCCGCTACTGTGGTGTACCCATTCTTTGGTCTTACAGCGTACGCAAATGCATACTTTTTCCCCTCCTAAATCAAATCCATTCAAAAGACGTGAAAACGCAACTTCCGAAAACTTTGGGAAAGTTGGACTTTAAAAAAAAATGATTTACCGTGTCTGGAGCATCATAATCTTCTGGCGGTGTATTTGTCGTGGGCTCATAAGGCGTTCTAGGACGAGTGTCTAAACCTGCCTCCATTCCGAAAGCTCTTGGGGATGGCGTCCCTCTAACCTTCCCAAGTCGGTAAAGTTGTCCCTTTGGGAATGACCCTCCTGACTTTTCATTTAGTACGTACGCATACTTTGGTGTTTTGTAAACTTGTGGGTTTTCATAAATGTGATGTTCTTTGTCGTGGAGATAAAACTGCTCCGTAGGATGTCCTTTTATGACTTGATAATTGTTTTCATTATTTCTGGTTTCATACAAAGGAGATCTCCTGGACTCCAAAATTGGAACTTTCTTTATTCCCGCATTTACCGAGATTAACTTTCTTCCAGTTATCTGGACTGATGTGATTGTATAGTAGAAATATACAGTCAACAAAATCTGAAAGAAAACAAAAATTCTTTTGCTATTTCACGTGTATCAGATAATTAATCTTTTGGAAAAATCTATTAACAAATTAACAACGTAAATAACAAAAAAAAATATGCTCCAAACGGTTACCCTAAACGTTAATTTTCTCTTTCTGACGAAAAAAAATTATTTTTAAAATAATTGAAAGTTATTGTTATTTGAAGATGTGTGGTTAATTTACTGTACTCACCCTCTGTATCACCGCCTCGCTCCGTGCACAAGTGTGTTTGTTTGCAAAAATCATCTTCGGATGAAATTAAGTTTGAACTTGCGAGTTAATGTCCGTATAATAATAAATTCGTCTAATCAAAAGAGGAACAGATACCGCACTTCAACACGTAAACACTTTCGAGCGTTGTCGGTTGAATCAATTCGTAAGGTTCCGCTTTTGATTTCACCCATCAACTTTTCACTTTTCCTGAAAGGAACGGAGAACCTTATCAGTTGCTCCAATTCAGGGGATTATCGTAATAGGAAACAATAGTGGAGGATCTTCTTTAATTTTTCTCATCAGATGAGGAAACAAGATGAAAACAAAGGGCGTGAGAAAGAGAAGATTACTCGTTGTAATAAAAATACGCGAAGGTAAGGAAGGAGGTTCAACTCGCAAGAATTGCAAAATTAAGACTGAGCTCGTTTCGCAATTTCTTCCCTACCTTTTATAAAACTTGGCAATTGGAAAATCAAGCCCCCTTGGCCAAGGTTGGTAGGACTAAACATACATTTTTCATAAGATCAAGTATTGATTTTGACCAAATTAAGTTCCAATAAATATTGACTCCACGGCCCACACGCCGTGGTCGAGCATCAAAATAATTTCATTCAATTCACACAGAAATTGCTCGAGCAAAATAGAACATGTTAAACTAGATTGGGAAAATAAAATTTTTGTAATCCAACATTTTTGCAAAAGTGAATTTGCAACTTGATTTCTTCCACAGCCGGAACATTTGGTTCCAAACTACTGAAATTTCGAGAAAATGTTAAATAATTTACTCAAAGAATTTCCTTTATTGAAAATGCATTGAACGGAATAGAATTAAATTCGCCAATTACAACTTCTAAATACTACAACCTTTTCCCCACGATTATCAAAAAAAAACATCAATCAACAATGAAGTAATTTACCAAGGGCATGTTATTTGACAATGATGATATTATGAAACAGTCGCCTTTCCGGAAGGAATCTTGAAAGGATAAAAGACACAAGGCACAAGAAGAATAGAGAAAACTCATCATTTTGTTAATTGTCTTTGGATAAGGCGGAAGGTGCTTGTTAGGGTGGTTACATATTTAATTTTGCCAATTTAATTTTGACAAACACTCCTTTTTTACTCCATTGTTTCCTGCTGGGATGCAACTGCGGTGCTGGGAACGGAAGGAAGTTAACGAAAGTGTTGTGTTTAAATGCATTAAAGCATTTAATTTTAATGCAACACAACATTTTGTGCAGAATTAAAATGTATAATAAATCATCACTAAGGCGTAAGCAAAAGGGTTAGTTATTGTCCAAATGTGCATATTATTATTATTTCAGGCGTTCCTTTCTGAAAAGCAAAGCAGGAAAACTTGGACTTTCTTCTGACTTTTCAGGCTACTATTTGAGGTGTGAAAAAAACAAGGTAAGTAAATGTGAATCAGAGTGGAACACCTTATGAAAAATGAATTGAATCATTTATACAATAAATAAACATGTATAACAAATAACAAATATAAATAAACAATAATACATGTATAACAATAAAACAAACCGAAAACCCATGTTTACTCAGTTTAGAGGATTTCATCTCCACGCATTTCCGAATTTAACGCAACCAAAAAACGCGACCAAGATCGTTCGGGATTTCTTCAATTCTTCCAACTACCTTAAACCCAATTAATTTAAATCCACATTCACTCATTTATGAAATTGTGCAAACAGTTTTGTAATTTTATTGAATTAAATAAAAATGGTGAATTGTCTTTTAATTCCAGCAAAAATATTAACCACGTGGCTCCACGAGTTGTGAACTAGCGATCCACGGTATTGAAAAGGAGTTGAAAAGTTTAAACTTTAAAGTGATTAGGAAATTCTCGTTACTGAGCACGAACGAGGCATTCCTAATTATCAATTCCTTCACAATTTTTCGTAATTCTGCCTTTTCTTCTTAACTATTTATAACAATTTCAGTATCGAGACTAAAGACTCATCCCTGACAAGATCAAACTGTGACTTATTCAACCTTGGGCTCATCATCTCCCAAAATATTAATAAGGCCTAAATTGTTTAAACTACGTTCCAATTTTCCCACTTGCATCATTCCTTATTACTATCTCTGAAACCTTGAGTTCATTTTAAAACCCTTATGATGTCCATAATTCTTACACAAGTCAAACAACCCAGTTAAATCCCTTTTTGTTTCAACCTCCTCCTTTTAGACGGAAATCCTCATCGTTTTTCCCATCTAAATATCTTCAACAGCAAATGCGTGTTGTCAAAACTTTTGGAATGACAAGGGATTTCATTTCCGTTTTTCATAAACTAAAACTACACTTTGAAGTGGTTACTTTACTGGTCCATTTCCAGTGCATAATTAGTTTCATGATTTATGGTTATATGATAAAGATTATTTATAATTTAAAGGAATGATTTGTGTGAAATCGCCGATTCCTTTTCCTCCATAGGGCAGAAAATTGGAGGTGCATTGAAACATTTTCAAAACTGCGCCAACATGTTAAGACTTTGGAACGGAGGGAGGAGGGTCGCTTGAACCCAACCGAGTCCATGTAGTCGAAGCGCAATTGCCTACAAGAAGAGATTCATGTGATGTGTGTGGGACCTCCATGCTATCCTGGCCGGATGAAATTACTTTATAGTCTATGTCAATGACGAAAAAACTTTTCTCGGGTGTCTCCATTACGACGCTTATGGCGAGAACCCATTTTTTGAAAACGTGGCTCGCCATGCTGTTTACATAACGATTCGCAAAAAAATGAGAATTTCAATGCTAACCGTCTATAAGCCAATTTGAAAGTTCAAAGTTTTTTCGTCATTGACGCAGACTATAGACTGCATTATTTTCAGAAAATTTTGAAATTCACGTAAGGGAGATCTTTGGTAAGAATTTCATCCCGGTTGCGCAGGGGGATATAGAATTCAAATGAGTAGAACTAAACACAAGCAAAAAGGTATTGACGAATTAGAAATGTAGCATTGAAAATTGAACAAAGGAGGAGAATTTCAAAAATTATGCTAAACTACAAGCCGTGAATTCAAATACTAGCGGATATTTCCTATCAAATGCAAAAATTGAATTTGACCCGCGAAATTTGAAATTAAAATGACTTGGGTACAGATTTACTTTGATTTTCTGCGTTATTCCTCGGTGTCATTCAATTAACCAGCTGTGAGGCATCATAGGGGCAGCTCGACCTAATTCGTAATTAATTCGTAATTGGACCAATTCGATAATTAAGGTATAAATATTTATAGGACTATAATTCCTTTGGTTGACATTTGTGAATTAAATAGCAAGTGGACAAAACACACCTGCCAATGAATCCGGTGCTTCCCCGGTCTGAGCAGATAACCCAGGAGCGGTTCCAGAAGGACGTTGCCCACGGGCTCGTTCAAAACTGACTCTTCCGACAAGACTTGCCTTCATTGCAACGGGTGGTTCATACTGGGGCAGGATCTTCTTCTAATGGTTGTTGTATTTGGCCAGGTCGGTTGGACGATTGATTGAAGCATGAAGATTAGCCCTTCATCTCCCACGCCCCGTCATTCCGCTAAATAGATAAAAAATTGCAACTGTTGAGCACAAGATGAGCATAATAAAGGGGAACGTGCGTTTCGTATGGGTCGAGCCATTTCAGACGCACCTTTTAGTGCAAAGTGATTCAATTATGAAAACCTCATTCATGAAGTTCGTTTCACTATTAGTAGTGTAAACAGCGGTCCTTATGAATTGACAGTGTTGTAGAGCTGGATGCTACTGTGGGTCCCCAGGCTTCACTTCCGCAACCATCTTGATTGTGATTTTAAAGTTGCAATCTTCTCGCGGTCAGCATAGGTGGTGAGTTCCACACAGATGAGTCCCGCGTCGTGTTGGCGCATTGTCGTGACATCCGGAAATCAGCTCGCATCCTTTCGGCACAATTTCTGGATATGGGTCTAATCTGGATCGGTGGATCTTGGCAGGGAAACTTACAATGGAAATGGAACTCCTGTCAACAGGTCGCATATTCCGACAACCCAGGAGGAAATAGCGACAGGGGGCGGTTCTTTCAAAAAATTTGTATTTAGCGTACTTTTGAACCTAACCTAACCTAGATGGAGTCAGTTGTACATAGAAAATCTCCACTAGGAAAGGTTAGGAAGCCTCTCCTCGGGTCGCACCATGCTACTTCAGTAAGTTGAATCGGTTCAAGTATTTAACAAATTTTCAAAAACACGGTCCGCGAACCGCAAACCACGCCCCCTGGCGCTATTTCCACCTGGGTTCTCGGAATATGCCAACGGGTCAAAGTAGTCTCCATACTCAAGTGACTTATTGCAGGAGAGTATTGGGTGGGACTGGTTACGTCCTTGAGACCACAACACCAGAATGTAATTTCGTTTAATAAGGAACGGTTTTGACGCAATTATGAAGTCTGTAAATTCTCGCCCAGAAAAGTGTGTACTTTATGTCCATTTGCCCTACAGCTACAGATTGACCGCAAAAACAATTTGCAACAATCGTTACGTTAATTGTTATCAATTTACAAAGGTGTGTTCCTTATTACCATCAAGTAAGGGTAATAAGGAACATGGTAGAATTCGGGGCGATAGGGGTAATGAGGAACGCTAATATTCATCAAAGAGCTTCTAAAATAGTTTTTTAAATAAAAAAAAATTCAGCGAAAAAGCGAGAAGAAAATTGTAAAAAAATTTCCATTGAAGGTAAGTTAGATGAAATTTTTGTTGCTCAATTTTTCTCTCTGTGCCGTTGATCTCGATGTCCAGTGTTTTAGGCACAAAAACATCGAAATAACTTACAGAAACGATGTAAAAAAAAAAAAAAAAGAATAAATAAAAAAAAAAAAAAAAAAAGACAGAACTAATTTTTCGAAATAAAATGTGCTGAAAAGGCCATTTTTGACAATAAAATTCTGGTGACAGTTTTCTCGTCAATCTGGCTATCCTGGCATTGCATGTTAGTGCACTAAATATAACCATTATGCGTACAGTCGCAGCGAGCGGTTCACTCCATGTTGTTGCCGGAGCAAGAACTTCCGAAGCACGTATAGCCACACGTGTAAGAAGCAAGTGGGCACAACATTGGACAAACAATCGGTGCAGTTAATAGTGCTGGGTCACCAGCGTCCCCATGTTGATAGTGCGCCCTTTTGGGCATCCAATAACTGAATGCAACTACCGTAATTTCTGCTATTAAGGACCGCTTTTTCCGGTATATAAGAAATATCATTGGTAAACCATTCAAAATCATGAATTCTAATGGCCAGAATTTATGTTCACAGGTAGGACCTACGAGATAGTATACTTGAAGTTTAACTTTGGGTTCAAGCGAAACCGGTAAAAATGATTTAGTCGCGCGTTCCTTAATACCTTACAGTCTGGTATTAAGGAACGCGCGAGAATTTTAAGCCTGCAATATGAATTGACACCGGTAGGGTATTAAGGAACAACGAAATCGTGTGTTTCTTACTGGGAA
>JAQIWD010001945.1:0-10655 GCA_034694825.1 Anurida granaria | reverse complement strand
CTTAATCTCAACTTTAACAAGGCAACTGATCCTAAAGGAAATGTGACGGTGCAACAACAACGGTTTCAAGTACTCAATTAATTAATAAGCTTAGTATCAGTTCCCCTCCGGCATTTAATTAACATTCAATTAATTACGATTTCAATCGGGAGTTGGTAGTTATCAATCTAAAAACTTAGCGCAGTTTCAGAAAAGTTTGATCTCTTAATTGAAAAGAGTACGGCCAAGGAAAGTGAGATTAATTAATTAATCACTAATTATCTAAGCGTGGACTTTAAATCATCACATTTCTTCCAATTTTACTTTCAATTGGTAAACAACGACCTAAATCTTAAATTTAAGAACAAATTTATACTCGCTTGGTTTCACTTTTCAAATGACAGAAACTAGTCTCATGGATTTAAACACTTTGACCTTTGTCAATTACCAAAACTAATAAGGTTGACCCCAACTGATTGTGAGTAGAGTAATTAAGTCTTAACTTAGTAATCAATTTTTGCACATAAGTTTAGCGAGGAAGGCCAAATGTCACATTTGCTTAGGAATTTTTTACTTTACCATTTTTGGTAATGCGTGTAATTAGTAACTTCCGTTTTCAGTGTCACTAATTAGTCGTTAAATTACCATTTTTGTACTAATTGCTTACCATATGATGTAACTTATCTAAACTGCTTCCAAGTTTTTTGCAGCTGGACACAAGTTTTAGACTCAGGTCATCCGTCACTTATGAACGTTAAGCCTTAAATTATGTATTAGCCTGTACAGTCAAATTAGAACTTAAAAGGTCATGTATTTGACATGCAGCGTCTCAGGGAGGTCAATAAAGGTCACCAATCAGTCTAAATTTCGAACATGTCGCAACAGGTTTCATTTTTGCAAAACCTTGCAATTGTTGTGCAAATTTTGGCGTCATGTTGAGACATGCAAAAAAGAGCGACGCCACTGGGCTCTGGTGGCGAAGTGCGGAATTTCATTTTCTCATTCCACAAGGAGCAGCCACGCACGCCGGCCACTTCTTTCTTTCTCGTCCCGGATTTTCATTTGGAAAAGGTCAAGTTTCCAATAAAGCATCAAAATGAGGTAAGTAATTCAATTAATCAAGCATAGAAAGGATCCCTGCAAGTGGTAGAGCAACAATTACATGTCATTTCATGTTAATTCATGTCCGAAATTACTCATCCCCAAATGTTAATTTCCCATATGATTGCAAGATCCGTCGTGTTTTCTTGAATTTTAATTTACATTTTCAGATCCTAATGTTTTCCTTTTATCTTTTTATCTTTGCAGTAGCAAGGTCACGAAGGATATGCTCTTCGAGTGCGTCAACGCCGTGCTTGCCGCCTCGGTGGAAAAGAAGCGAAAGTTCACGGAGACCGTGGAACTCCAAATTGGACTCAAGAACTACGATCCCCAAAAGGACAAGCGTTTCAGCGGCACCGTCAAGTAAATGATCCTTGCATTGGCTCCTCGTGACCTCCACCCAGGGTCTTGAAATAATTGGGGAGGTGGTCCTCATGACCTTTTGGTTGTGAGACTGCCGATATAGCTTACTGCGCGATTTTATTAGCTATAGTTACTCCGGTAACTGGTGAGTTGCTTCTTGCAATTGCAACGGCGCGCCCTTCCCTTTCTAAGTACCCCTGCCACAGGTCACGACGTGTGGTTCATTGAATTTGTTTAATTTTCCAGGCTGAAGCACATCCCCAAGGCCAAGACTCGCGTCTGTGTCCTCGGAGATCAACAGCATTGTGACGAAGCCAATGCCAACAACATCCCATGCATGGATGTCGAGGCCTTGAAGAAACTCAACAAGAACAAGAAGGTCATCAAGAAGTTGGGTGAGGTCACACTCTTGACACTTTCATTTCCTGTCTCAACTTGTCAGATCTTAAAACTAAGTTTTTCGTCTGAATTTTCCCAGCCAAGAAGTACGACGCCTTCCTTGCCAGTGAGGCTCTCATCAAGCAAATCCCAAGGCTCCTGGGCCCAGGTCTCAACAAGGCCGGAAAGTTCCCTCTCCTTCTCTCCCATACGGAATCAATGGTGAACAAGATTGATGAGGTCAAGGGTACAATCAAGTTCCAGATGAAGAAGGTCCTCTGCCTTTGTGTCGCCATTGGGAACGTTGAAATGAGTGCTGAGGAATTGGCTCAGAACGTCCACACGGCCGTCAACTTTTTAGTTTCTTTGTTGAAGAAGCACTGGCAGAACGTGAGGTCCCTTCACATCAAGTCCAGCATGGGCCCACCCCAACGCCTCTACTAAACTCACTCTAATTTATTAGTGTCTAAAATTTTAAAATCTACGGATTCTTTTTAGACCCTAATAAAATGGGTTTCAGTTGACACGTTCCGACATGTCCACATGTCCTTCCATCAACCGAGCGTGACTTTCCGGTGGAAATTCACTGGATCATGACGCTTCATCAGAATTTCTGATTAGGAATGAAGGAGTGGGGCTTGGGAACGGTAGGAAGGGGGAAGTTTCCCATCAATCGATCACCAGTCTGGAAAATCTATTCCACCACAAACCCTTATGCAAGTTCCATTCATAATTCACGTCTGTTCCTGTCTATTCTTGTTTTCGTCCGAAACCGGGTTGCGTTGCGTGCGGGTAACAAACTCCGGCGGAACCCTTCTTGTGATTCCTCCCCACTTTAAGCCACTTTCATGAGGGTTCTGTTTCAAGGGAGGTTGGGGTGCATGCGCTTCTCCTTAAGAACCCTCAGCTTTCAAAACCCCGAAAGTAAAAGTTATATTTTTGGATCCGAAAAAAATTAAGTGCTGGATTTGGATGTTCTCTGAAACAAATTCCAGACGTCTCGAATCATTAGTTTAGAATCAGGAAAGAGCAAATGAGTGCCTCCTGGAGATTCCACACTTCCATCTATAACTTATGACTGGCGACATTGAGTTTGAAGTGACACTTTGACAAGGGGTCACTCACGGTCACGGCGACATTCCTCGTGGGATTAAAACTACCCGTGCCTGTCACTGTCACCTTGTCACTAATTCCTTTTTATTTAGGGGAGTGACGCATTAATCTTTGGGATTATTCATCCATTCATCTCCTCCTGTTAGCCTCATCTCACCTGAGCATCTTTTCTTTGTCATCAGTCTACTCCTCACAGTCGTCGTAGTTGTTCCTTCCGTCTTGGGGAACAATAAGGAAGCAGGAGGTCACAATGTCCAGTGGTCGCCCAATCAAGTGTGTCGTAGTGGGGGATGGGACTGTGGGGAAAACGTGTATGCTCATTAGTTACACCACTGACAGCTTCCCTGGAGAATACGTCCCTACCGTGTAAGTACTCACGACCCCTTCATTTTACGTTGTGTTCATGTGGACCTTTGACTTCTTGTGATTTTTTGAATAACAGGTTTGACAATTACTCGGCCCCGATGGTTGTTGATGGAATTCCGGTCAGCCTTGGATTGTGGTAAGGAAATACAACTTTTTAGAATGAAGCAGCGACTTTTGGGAGAAAATGTAAAATTTTGAAATGAAATTTTGAAGTCAAAATTATTTTAATTTTCTGAAGGGATACTGCAGGGCAGGAAGACTACGACCGACTAAGGCCACTTTCATATCCACAGGTACGTAAGATTGCAGTTTTTGCACACTTTTTTTTTTTTTTTTTTTTTTTTTGCAAATTTCTGAACCTAACGCACACCTAAACGGCAACTGTGCAAATTTGTTTGATTTCCACTGTTTTTTCAGACGGATGTTTTCTTGGTCTGTTTTTCCATTGTGAGTCCTTCGTCCTATGAAAACGTCACTTCCAAATGGTACCCTGAAATCAAGCATCACTGCCCGGATGCCCCCATACTATTAATCGGTAAGTATCAATTGCATTTGTACACATTGCATTTGTACCCTTCCAGGCCCTTAACCCTTGACATTTTTAATGTGAATTCTTGGCCTTTGTTTCTAGGAACCAAATTGGACTTGCGAGAAGACAAGGAGGCGCTGAGTCAATTGTCAGAACAGGGAATGAGTCCAGTCAAAAGGGAACAAGGTCAACGTCTCGCCAATAAAATCCGGAGTGTCAAATACTTGGAGTGCTCAGCCCTGACCCAGCGAGGACTTCGACAAGTTTTCGATGAGGCCGTGAGAGCCGTCCTAAGGCCAGAACCACTGCGGAGACGCCAAAGCAGTTGCATAGTCCTGTAAAACTCCGCAAAGTAGTCGCTGCTGCCAAGAATCCAATGAATCGCTCCTCCACCGCCACCATTTCCGGTTTTAAATTTTATACCCTAGGGACGCTTTTTAAGATTTTAGAATCTCCTCCTAGTCATACACCTCTAACTTTTTGTAATTTAATTTATTATGATCATTTTGTAATAAATCTCCGTCTGGTGTAAATACAGGTCAGAATGGAAAAGGTCAAGGGAGGTCAATTGGGGGGTTGGTTTAATTGAAGGAAATGGGTATGGAATATTTCTCAAACGTTCGTTGGGTCAGAAGGTCAAAGGAACTTACAGATGTTTTTTGACGATCCGCTGTTCTTCATCACTGCCCTCACCGCTTCAATATAAACTTCTTCCAGCCCTTCCCTTGTTTTTGCAGAGCACTGGAGAAACACATTTGCCTTGATCCTTGATTTGAGTTTCTTCCCTTCTTGCTCTGTGATTGTGTCTCGCTGATTTTTCAAATCCATTTTAGTCCCTGGAAGTCAAAATCAAAATGAAGGTCACATTGCTATTTGAACGAACGGTTTGACTTTGACATTTCCCTTACCGACAAGGACGATGGCTGCTTTGGGACAATGGTGCTTCAGCTCAGGGATCCACTTGGTCTCGATGTTGGCAAAGGAAGCGCGATTGTTGACGGCGTAGCAGATTATGAAGCAATCAGTCTAAAAATCACAACAATTAACAATTAATAATTAACTTCCAGCGTATTCCATCCTCCAGCTTACCTTGGGATAGGAAAGGGGTCGCAATTTCTCGTATTCCTCCTGTCCTGCCGTGTCCCTGGAATTCCAGTAATTTTTGTACACAGGTCATTCATTTTTTAAACTAAAATTATTCAGAACTAACCACAATGTCAACGAAAACTCGACATCGTCCACCACAAGCGTCTTGGCATGATTGTCAAATCTGAAAAACAAAAGTGAACAAGAATGAACAAGATTGTTTTAGGAATTCTATGGGCCTTGTCTAAAATTCCAGAATTTTTCTGGGGCACTTTGCTACTGGGGTACTGTCAGAATATCCCAAAATCGGGTCAAGGGAGACTTCTCCCGAAGGGGGCCATTGTGAGACTTACCCCCAAAACTGTCGTCACTCTAGTCGAATTCTGACGCTCACAGAATAATAAATTTAATTGTCATCCTTTTATGCTCCCTAGTTATCCTCCGATTATCATTCTCTCAAAAATCAAATGAAGGTTAGTTTCATAAACACAAAATTTGAAGTTTGAGATAAATGTACGTGCAGTGCAGTGAGATTAAATTTAACTATGCATTAATTTTAAGTAGCAACTCAATAATTCAATTACGGTTTCTGACTACCGTGTCTAATCAGCAAAAGCATCTTCAGTTATTTCACAAATGCGCAATGCGCTTTGAAAGTTGTCGTACCCTCTGCCTCTGTCAAATATAGGCAAGGGCAGCGGGTATCACAACGGAAGACAAAAGATCGTTAAAAATGCGCCATTTCACTACCGTGTGCCGTGGATGCCGCGGTACTGATATGACACGGTAGTCAGAAACGGGAATTGCATATTTAATTAATTAGTGCACTAATCTCAGAGCTTTAAATTTTGTGATTATGAAACTTACTTTTATTCGATTCTCGAGAGGATGACAATGGGGGGATGTCGCCAGTTGACACTTCTCACCTGCATGGTTACCCGATTTTGGGATATTCTCACAGTGCCCCAGGGTACCCGAGTAAAATTCTGGGGTTTAGACAAGGCCCATTCTATGACGGGTTGAAGAATCAAGGTCAAGGTTCGCTTACACCGTGGGAACATATTCTTCAGGGAATGAATCCAGGGTGTAGGAGATGAGGAGACACGTTTTTCCCACGGTCCCATCTCCGACCACCGTGATTTTCAGCGGCCGGACGCGTTGCTCCCCACCGCTTGACCCCACTGGTCGACTCATTGAGTTTGGGCTTAGAATTAAGAATGGAGGCTTCCTATTGGTCCAAATTTCCTTACTTCCAGCAGGACAGCAAGCACTGAGAGCACAACTTTGGTTTGCAAAATTCGGCAATTAGGTAAAGTCAGACTATGAAACTATGATTATGATTATCGTTTCAAGAGATAATCATAATCAGAGTCAACGCTTTGTCAGAGCTTACATAAGTGTGCCTATTCCTAATTGGGTCCAATTAGTATTTTGTTTCCTTTTGCCAAATCCATGATCCTCTCCCTTAACTTTCAGCTCTTTCTTGTGGTCAATTGAAGGAAAATCGGGCTGGAAAGTCACGTCTGGACAAGACAAGACAAGACAAGTCCGCTCGGGTAATAAACTGGGTAGGGATCCAAATCCAAAGTGTGAAAGTGGAGATGATGCTTGACAACACTGAAGTAGGTCCAGTTTTCCTTTGACTTGTCTTTCTGGAGTTGGGTCTTGGGTGTTAGTTGGGGTGTGAAGAAATGTAAATCCTGGAGTGTAATAAATTGATAAAAGGAAGTTAAAGGGGTTTGATAAAAGAGTCAATTTAAGTATTAAGTTTCCTCCACTTTGTATCAATCAAATGAGGGGACAAATTGACATTAGACACCCAAAAAAATGAATAAGGGGAGGAGGCGTTGTCCTTTTGTCTTCTTCTGGTGGACTGGTGGTGGTGATGAGTCAGGCAATGCCTACAAAATTTTTAATTACTCAAATAAAATTTAACTGAAAGAGAGTTAATGCCCTGATTGCGAATAGGAATGCTATTTTATTCCATCAGTCAGCGTCTGTCAATGCAATGCATTTCGAATACTCATGAAAACATTCCACACATTGGATTTTGAACCATATGGATGATGAATATATATGATCTGAATTAATCCAAGTTAGGACCGGAACAACAACGGTGAATAAACAAAAAAAAATACAAAGAATGTTTAGAAAGTGTGAAATTATTGGCATTCATTCCACTTAAGCTTGGAATGTGGACATGCGAAGTGGTGGATTAGAAATGGGTTTCCAGCTACCTGGACTTATCAGGGAGATTCCAGGAAGTGAAAGGATTCGCTCCTAAAAATTTTGATAGGGGAATTTTTTTTATTAAAAAAGGTCATGAAGATTTTGGGATGGAACTTCAAAAGGGTCACTTCCGGTTTCGTTGGTATTTATTTACCTGTCAAAGGTTACTGACCCTACATAACATGCAAAGAATTTCATTTTGAAATTTTGAAAGCGTAAAATAATCTTATTTGTATTTCTGCCGATTTATATAACTTATTTGAGATCAATTCATGTTATAAAAATAGTTTAGCATTAGTTTAGGATAGGTTGGATAATAAAATATTTACGAAATTGCGTAGAATTTGTGTTTTGTTTTTGAAGTTTTTCTTTTCAAAATTGACTTTGGACTTTTGAACGGCGTTTTTGGATGAGTTTGAGCAGTTTTCGGAGCGTTAATAGTACGAAGGGATGGCCGAGTGGTTAAGGCGATTGACTGCTAACCTGCTTTAGGTAGATATCAATTGTGCTCTGCACGCGTGGGTTCGAATCCCACTTCCTTCGAATATTTTTTTTGCCATTTTTTCAATTTTTCTGGGCATTTAAATAATTTTGTGGTTCACCAAAGGTATTTTTGTATTAAGAAATACAATTTTTCCTTTTTTTGTTTGGTTTATGCTCAATAATTAACTTAGTTTAACGGTTTAACCTAACCTAACGATAACGAATGATGATTTAATTTATATGTAAAATCTAGAGAATAACTACAAAAAAACTAACCTAATCTAAACGTCTTATACCTAAACTAACCAAACCAAACCAAACTGTTCATTATTGTTCACGAAAATAAGTTGTCACGGTCGTAAATTGTGCGATTCTCACTCGTTTCGTCGATCCTTGTAGTAGAAAGGAGCATAGGATGTTCTCATCACTAAAAATAGATTTTCCAAACCTAACCCAGGTAGTCTATTCCGGGAAGCATAATTACAAAAACTACCCGATTCAGAATTTTGGGGTGAGTTCAAATCAGGAATTTGTGGGTTAGGTTTAAAGCGCGAACTTCATAAACCTAACAAAACCTGAATCGGATAGTTTTTGTAAACATGCAATTTCTAAGAGTGTATTTTACTCGTATTTTACAAACTCATGTTCAACTTTTAAGATTTGATTTGAAAGTAAATAAAAATTGAAAAATCAAAAATGTTTGAATTTTACCACCCAAATTTAGTTCCCAGAAAAGGTACACTTCCGTACCTTGTACCAACCAACATGCACGGGTTTGCCCCGCGCATTTTTGCATTTTTGAATTTTGGCTGGATTTGTGGATTTTGGACTTTGGCGGGAGGTTGGATTTTGAATGGACATTTAGGAATTTGAATTTTGGCGGGAGTTTTGCATTTTGAATTTTGTCGGTGGGTTTGAATTTTGAATTTTGGGCGGAAGTTTTGGAATTTGGTCGGCTATTTTGATTTTAGATCAGCCATCTTCCAATATTTAATTCGGGCTATTTTATTGACCTTGACCTCGTTTGGATCGAATGTGCTTGTCTAGCCTAGGTTTGAGAATTTCCCGTGCTAGCCGTACCCTAGGTACCCTCCATCAATTACTGCGCCTGGTTTTTGATTTTTGATTCGCCATTTTGATTTTTGATTTCTCCATTTTGATTCGCCATTTTTAATTTGTGACATTTCATTTAGCTTTGGTTTTTGCCAACAGACTTGTTTTACTTATTTTGGGAGGAAGGGTTACCTGGGTTGGGTTTGGGAAAAATGGTTCCCGGAAGCATATTTACAAACACTATCCGATTCAGAAGTTTTTGTTAGGTTTATGAAGTTCGCGCTTTAAACCTAACCCACAAATTCCTGATTTCAACTCACCCCAAAATTCTGAATCGGGTAGTTTTTGTAATTATGCTTCCCGGAATAGACTACCTGGGTTAGGTTTGGAAAATCTATTTTTAGTGATGAGAACATTCTATCCTCCTTTCTACTCTTGTTTTATCAGAAAAACCCGGGATTTTGGATGCTCGATTCAATTTGCGCGCAAGCGTCGTCGGCGTCATCGTTGTTGGTGCCGTGTGCGTGCCTTTTCCTGTTTGTTTGCCACGCGCTGGAAGTGCTTACATTCTACATTGTTGTTGGCTGTGGGTATCATCGGTGGCTGGTTAATCGAGAGATTGCAACATTCGGATTCCAAACACCGTGGACCGTGGGCCGTGCCTTGAGGAGTATTTCTATTCGTTTACCACTGCACCATGTTTACATCACCAGCGATCGATAACCGCACTGGCAGTAAGTAACTTCGAAGTTCGAATCGAATCGAACTTTAATTTTTTTATTCTACCCACTTTCTTCATTTACCCGAAGTATCTTTTAATATTTCAGGGAGGACAAGAAGAAGCGTCGGACCATCTGACCCTGGTCCTCCTACCAGGCGATCCCAACCAGCTGACCTAGGGGCACTAATGGCCAACTACAATCCTCAGGCTCCACGTCGTGATGCATTTCCGAGGCAAGCCGTCCCTAGGATAGTCCCAGTAGTCGTAGTAGCCTCGTTGCAGGCTCCACCGCGGAATGGTATTTCACCCCTCAAGAAATATCTGGACTCATTGAAGAAGGATTATTGTAAGAATTTATTTTTTGGTTCGTCGGGACTGGAATTTATAAACTATGCATACGCAAAAGTCTAAAACTGACCAACATGCATTTACATTTTTTTTCTACAGTCTTATGGGACGTGGATCCTAATCATCCAAACTACTTGAACTACTTCCATGAGAATGAAAAACTGGAACTCCCATCCGGGCAGACGTTGCTCAATTGCTTTGCCTGTGAGAAGTGTAGTCAAGTGGATCATCGGAATATGTTTGCCTGTTTCAATGCGGGACATCTCTTATGTCGCTCATGCTGTGGAGCGATTCGATCCACTGACAGATTTAACCATTTTCTTGGGAAATGTGAGTTGTGCCAATCACGCGACGTGGGACATCTTCGTAGCATCCCACAAACAAGGTGGGAACTGATCCGGAAACTACCCCTTAAGTGTAAGTTCAATGAACTTGGATGCTCAGACCCGATCTACGAACCTAATTATGGAAATCACACCATGTCGTGCCCAGTGTAAGTGACTATAAGTACCCTTTGGCATAACCTTTGACATTTTTTAATCGTCTTAATTGTTCATAGTGGATGGCGCTGCTTCTTGTGCTTCAAGATGATACGAGCGGATGAGATGGAGGAACACTTTGTGGCTGGACATCCAGCGCTGACATATTTGGTACCTAGAGCCCCCGTCATAGGGACATTGAAAGGAAATGCGAAATTGGAATTCGACGTTCGAATCCCATGTAACTGAACTCAATTTATGACTTTTTCAGAATCGTGTCATACCATGTCACCGTATCCCTTTTCTCTTTCTCAGACATGTCCGAGTTTGCGGTGTGTCGTTTTACCCTGGAAGGACTTGGATCGTTTGTGCTTTACCAGTTGCAACTGGACGAGTATGAGATGATCTGGATTGTTGTTAAGAATGG
>JAQIWD010001944.1:0-10656 GCA_034694825.1 Anurida granaria | reverse complement strand
GGGAAATGAATGGATTCCTTACTGTGTAATGTGAATACGGTGAGAAGGTACGTAGTTGCGAGTATAATCAATGGAATGATGAAAGTGAAGAGAAGGGTAAAGAACGTGTAGAGATGTTCTTGCCAGACCGCAGTATAGACGCCGTGGGTGACACATTGGTAAAACGGTTCCTGGAACGGACCTCTTCGGACATCAAACACAATCACCTGTAAATACAAAATGGATACATATATATAGTATTATATATATAGTATATATTATTACAGTATATATTAAAGTAGATCCACAGTGGACCATAGACCGTCCACGTCGAAGGCTAGGCCGCGAACCTAATACCCATGTATGCAGATTTATATTCAAAGCTTTTCAAGGTAAAGTCAACTCGGTGTTCAGAAATTTAATATCCTAGGGACCATGATTTACTACCGTACATCGTGAAGAAATTAGGAATCTTATTGAATTAATTATTTACCAGACGAGCAGGAATGTGACCGTTTACCAAAAAGACTCACAAGGGAAAATTCCACCGCCTCAACAGGCCTGTGGTTTGAACATCCACTCTTCCACCTCTACCGACAGTGGGTTTGAGATCCATGGCAATAGCTCAATTTACGCGTCCTCTGGTGTCAAGCAGAACAGAACAGGACAAGCAGAGGCGCAATAAGCTTGTCAGGGCTTGCTCGGTCAAGGTTTGAGTCATGGGTGGGACGTGAGAGTCTCCCATCAAGCACTTGGTCCTAGCATACATCAACGTAACCGCCAAGACTAGGGCCCCTTGAGGAGCGGCAAATGGCTTGGCAAAGCCACTGTAAAACGGACGGATCAATGGCGTAGATAACGCAAATCCAAAATCAAATATATTGGGAGGAGAAACTAATTGTGAGCCTTTATTAATTATGTACAGTAAGAGGCAGAAGTCATTCGTGAAAAAAAGCGCCCCCATAGCGGAGGACTTTTGAAACTTTTGCTTTTGGAGGGAGATGTTGCGCGGCAAAGACCAGTTGGCTGTCTGTAAACAACCGACTTGGATTTGCTTCCAATTCTAAAAAGACGCCAACTGCTCTTTGCCGTGCAACAACTGCCTCCAAAAGCAAAAGTTTCAAAAGTCCTCCGCTACGGGGGCGCTCTTTTTCACGAATGACTTCTGCCTCTTGCTGTACACTAAAGTTACGTTGCAAAACCAGAATCCGAGGACAAATATTGATATAAGCTTGCTAAGAGAAATTTCAGATCGACTAATCGAATTTAGTCCACGCAATATAGGATGCAGAATTCACCCCAGCCAGGCTTTTAGGCAAGTTAGTTCTATTTCCATCCCGCTAAATGCGAGCACCCCATTTGCTCAATTTGATGAGTCTTCACACAAACCTTCGACTTTCACAGGCACTAAGCTTTATTATTATGCCCTAATGAATTTAAGGCAGGTGCAAGGGATCTTTGAAGAACTTTCACTTTCTTACGTGAGTAACGTGAATACAACCACGTCGTTTGGAATAATTAGTTTGTGGGACGGATTGAATTGTATATTTATAGGAAATGCCATACCAACAGAAGCCATTCTACTGCTGCGACATGTTTTTTTACAGGTTGATGAGTTTTATATAGTGGACGTTTATTCTCTTCCACCATGCGCACATGAAAGGAAAAATGCTATTTTCATCCCCGTTTGCTTTCACTCTACTCCTCGAATCTTAATGAACCACGCACACTTCCTGGCGAACTCAATCCAGGCTTCTTTCTTCCGTAGCTGAACGAGATGATTGAGAAAAAGTAATCTGTGACGTCCGGTTTCCTTTCGGAAGGTCTTCTTTCTTTAATTCAATTTCGGACTCAACGATTCATCCCCAACAAGGCAATTGTATCATAACAAATTATCACTTGTACAAGACGGAAATTGGACGAAATAAAATGTCACAACTAATTTAATGCCGACCATACTCGTCTAATGAATTCTTATGCCACTGAATGCATGATTCCACGAATGTATCTTGAGAATAAGTTTGCGAACAAAAGGAGCGTGCTTACGCGCTAACTGCTTGTATTGTATACCAGTAAGTGGAAATCCGTAAACGAAGAAGAAATCGGGATATAGAATCACAGGTGTAATCGTTAGGGGCTTCATTGGTAAAGCTCTCAGGCACTGGCTGATGGCGAAAAAATGACAAACTGAACCACGCGACCCATCTGTGTTCAAATTTTGAAATTGAAATAAACATGGATATAAGATATTGGAGCAATGAGAGCGATAGGAATACCAAAGTCCCAAGCCAATCTCCCTCTTATCCACTTCTCAACTCCTCCTTTATGTACGTCACATCCTTTTATATACGGAAGATGCTGAGCTACAATGGCGTCTAAAGGGATCCCTAATGATTCAATGTTCACGATCAAGGTGCGTCCTTTTGGAAAAAAAAATGTTTTATGCTGGTTCAGGTTGCTAGTGACTTTACGAGTTAAAAGTGAAGTATAATTTTGCGTATTTTCCATTATCGGGGAAACGTGGGCAGAAGTTCAAGACTGACTAGGAGAAATGGCAAATAGTTGGAGAATAGTATCGAACATGGAGATCTACCAATTCGTTTTCGATTCGCTTCCGCCACTACGCTACAAATTTACATCATTTTACATTTTCAATATTTTACATGTATTTCTAACCATTGTAATGATTTGATTATCAAAGTAGAAATCAAAAGACCCTACTGTTGTTGGCGATAGTTAGTCCATAGATATCGTTTATGTTTAATGGCATGAAACCTAATTTTGGCTCAATATGACACATACAACCTTACACTTATGTGTAATAAATTTTGTCATCTGTGTAACCCTCCTAATGGGAAAAATATATTTGTTTACTAATACCAGCCAAATTCTGTTTTGTAAATCGCCAGGCAGTAGGGGGTCTTGTTCGAGGGATTACAAGACCTTGGCACAAAGGTGACAATGCCTGGTCACCTGCGAGTCATGTGGTTGAATTCGCGAACTTAATTCGCGTGTCTATGAACCGTGGACAAAATTTTATGAGATTTGCCAAAATATGCAATTGAATTCTAGCAGACGGCTCTGAATTACACAAACCGTTATTTTTGGAAACCCGGGATTCCACGTGGTTGGGTGACAAGGCAGCGACAAGGCCTTGCTCCCCCCTACTGTCAGGTGAGGAGACTCTCCAAAAATTACCTCGCTTTTTTTTTTAATTTAATTTTCCTTCCCATTAAATCAGTTTAGTATTACGAAAATGGGCGACTTTCAACCATGGAAGTGTATTAGAGATCTTTCAACATACTTTGGAGAGGTGCGAGAATACGCAAGTCACAAATTATTATAGCTATGAATTATATTAACTAATTAGTCATAATTCCTGACGTGCTATCATTTACCAAACAAATTTCACTACTTTCTGTGGGGTAACGAATCCCAGTCTCACTTTACACCTTATGAGATTTAACATAACGTTCAACTTTGCCCTTTAACTGTAAAAACATAGATGATATTTCAAACACCATGAAGATGCAGTGAATATGGGTTTATTCAACTCTTAATACAAAACTGAAACAAAGTCAAAATTCTCAGAATTATTTTGTTTAGCTTTTCGATGTCGTCTGTGCTTAGCCCCTCCACAATCACAAGCCCAATAGGGAAAACTACTTTGGTACGGTTCTGGCTCATGAAGATTCTCATTTAGTATGAATGGGGAGTTAAACCGTATCGCAATATCACAAATTGTAAAAGTAAAATGCATACTCACGTTTCTTCATGATGCCCCATTTTTAAACAATTTTTTCTGATTGACTTTTGATAAGCATTGCAGCTGGAAGAAGAAATGTGGAAAACATGAACTGTTAGGATTAAAACATGGATTTTTAATATTAAATAAAGCTGTTTCATTAAAATGTCCCTGTTTCCTAACTCATGATACAATCTGTTTTTAATGATGAAAGTCATTCATCCTCTACTCCAACCGAACAAATCCTTGTTATTTTTCCATTTGTATCGCCAGAAACGTATTTTCGCTTCAATAAATAATAAATTTAACCCAACCAGAAAAGGGATGTTTGGTGCCCTTTTTGTTAATGCTCATTAAAAGCATGTTCTTCTACGATTGCACCATTAACAAGACAAACATTATGGAAACAAATTAAATTGTTTCAACTTTCTGATATAGCTTTTATGAGCGGTGTATGCCTCAATATCTGTTTGAAACATTTATCTGGGTCTCTCTGTTCTTTTTAAGCCGTAAGCAACTTATAGTTGACGGATTGGTTATGTCAGAGTAGCAAGAAAGAATCCAACTAATGCAGAGGTTGATTCATCGTACTTTGCTCAACATTTTTAATTTTATCTCTGAGCGGCCATAATTAGTAGAAAGTTCTAAAAGTTGTCGACGGCGTTGACTATTATATGGGCTACCACCCACTACTACACACCTTTTTGAAAACTCCCGGGTAGAGACTTGATTTTCTAAACAAAGCTCTACCCATCTTTGGAGAAGTTCCCAAAACCCGATTTTTCGGGTTGCACAAATGTTAAGGTTAACAAGTCGTAGGCATGAAATTCAACGTTTTCATCGAAAAGACAAATATTATTATATCAATTGAGGTGGCGATAATGTTATGTGCAACGATGGACAGCAGTAGCGGGGCTTGGCAACACTCCAGTAAATATGGTTGTGGCACTGCAAATTAAGTTTAAATGCTCTTTGTATGTCCTAACTTATTAAGTAGCGGAGCTACTTAATAAGTTAGGAACCACTGGAGCGATTTTAAATCTGTTTGCGGATATCATTGTGGAGCTTGTACGAAGGTTTTAAGGCCGTATTCAGTGTGACCGAAAGTGACCTACTTCGGGGGTCACGTCTTCGGGTCAACATTTTCCATCCCCGGTAAGATGAAAAATGAACCCTACAAACAAGTTTCGTCTCATCGAGTGAAGCAACTTCGGACACGCGGATGAGGTAATCAGTCACTTCCTTCCGGGTCAAACTCCAAAAAAAGCGAATTCGTTTTTTTCCTAAAACCACCGAACGACATCGAGTATGGAAAATAAAAAGTCCCCGGGTTATATCCGAATCCCCCAATGACCAAAATCCGAAAATACCGAATTTGGTTTCTCTCCAAAAAGCTCCGAACGACATCGGGGATCGCAGATAATAGTCGCAATCCTGAAGAATCCTCCACTACTTGGTTGCACCACAGCTTTAGTCAGTTTTATTGTGACTGTACACGGTGCAATGTCATTTTGTCTGCAGGTTAGTTTAGAATAGTGTATAACAAGGCTGTGTATTGCCTATTTTTGTAGTAGATTTGCAATCTACCAGACTAGTTTAAAGTGAACTAGTCTAGCATTAACCTATACAAATTCAAACCAAATTTATTAGGGATATCATATACACCACGGATTCTTTCTTACGAAAAATCGAAAAATTCTTTCTTATTAGTCTTTTTTTTTTAAAAACGCAGAAAATCTTATACTTCTTTCTTTCAAAACGCTAAAAATATTATGAAAAAGTCCCAAAATCCTTGAAAAGTCCAAAATTCGTTCGTAAGAATCTTTTTTACGAAAATCGAAAAATCTTTTTTATCTTTGTTTCACCATACGTTCAAACACGTTCAAATAGTGCCAATCAAACTTTGGAATGGGTCTCAGGTCACTAGGATTCATAATTCCAAAGTAAGCCATATGTAAGAATCCGTGGTATAGATATCAAGAATGTATTGTATGTTAGTGAGTGGGAGTTTCCCCCAGCTGCAAGGGGAAGACTCACGCCAAGCGTGAACACATGGCATATTTTGCTCATTCTCCAGCATGTCAAAAATTTACTATTGTACTACTATGTACTAACTAAAATTTACTACTATAAAAAATGTAGCAAGGTGTCTATATTGTAAATTTTTAACTTTTTCTGCAACATACATGTAATTTAATGGAGAACGTATTTCCACTTACACCGCTTGGCCCCTCATTCCACTTTCGCGTTAAGGTTTACTCACGAGATTCCGTGCCAGGAACTTTCAAATTTTTCATCCAATGGGAGAAGAGATCCTACGACGCTTCCCTTTCTTTCAACCGTCAAACCATGTGCAAATGGCTATCACCATGAATTTTGAAGCGCTTCAAAATGTTGCGCTAACAAGAAAGTTAACTTAATTATTGATGAAATACGCTCGGTACACTCCTTTAAAGGTCACAAGGGATTTGAGACCGCAATTACCAATTTGGTTCACCTCTGTCCATTTCATGTCATTCAGTGGAACAGGTACTTGTGGTGTCCCAAATTCTAATCCCTTGCAATGTGACCTTTCAAGGGATGTAGAGAGCGTGTTTCATCAATAATTAAGTTAACTTTTCTTGAAAGTTCATGGGGATAACCATTTGCACATGGATTGAGAGTTGAGCGAAAGGGAGCGTGGTATAATCTCTTTTCCCATTGGCCGAAAAATTTGAAATTACCTGGCGCGGAATCTGGTGAATACAACTTAACATTTGTGAACCTTGACAGTTGTAACCTTGGCATTTGTACGGGAATCCTCGATTTCACCTGGCAGTAACTTCGTCACCATAGTAATTCCTTATGTTAGATGTTTTTCCAAAAGAATTTCACTAAGTAATAAATTTTTTCCTCATAAAAAAGTTGAGCTTTGAGTTTTGAGGTGCCACCATATGTGTATAGCTGATTCTAAATTATGTGGAGAGCAGCTAGAACGGTCCCCTCGCACTACAATGTCATGAATTTTGACCCTTTGTGGTCTAAATGGGGACTTCTGATTTATTATTTTTTTGAAAACATTAAAATACTCCCATATTTAAACTTGTTTTTCTGCGACACTCTAATATTGCTCTTGGCAACATTAGAGTGCACTTCAACTCCGCTAAATTTTTAACTGGTACAAGACATAAAGTTGAGTAAAATTGAGTGAATCACCCACGGTACTCCGAATCTACGTTGGGTTTTTCTTCAGTAATATATGGCAATATAAATACAACTTACCTGTGGTAAGCTCAAAATTGCACTCAATATCCAACAGATCGAAATGTATTTGAAGCAGAGCCCGTTGGACATTGACTTCAAAGGATACTTGACAGCTAGAAAAAAAAATCAGAATTAGTTGGAAATTAAATAATTTGTGCCTTGTATTTGCTGTACATGTCCATGTATTTTACAAACGCATTATACAAAATATTCCAAGTATTCGACTTACTCTTCAGTTTAGAAAAAGCTCGATAGCTCTAATCACACGCCGCCAATTGTTGAACTAATGTAATGGCTATTAAATATATTAAAAATGTCACATTCGCTAATAAAGATTGCGGTATACATTGGCAAGTCTATCGCCTATGAGATAAAAGTTGAGAGAAAAAAAGAGGAAGAGAAAATTGTTCATTGGTTCCGTTCGCTCCGCTTCCGGTTTTCACCACTCTCTTTTCCTCTTATTGTCCCATGCATTTCTCCATGCAAATTTGTACAAGATTCAAACTTTTGAAAATCCCGCTAAAATCGGTTTTTGCATTATACAAACTAATTATCACTGGAAACTAGTTAGAAGGGTCTGTACTAACACCTTAATTATATAAAATGTCTGGGGGTGAGCTTCATGTCGGTAGCTTCCCTTGTTAGACTATCGTTTGAGCCATCACTTTTTGAGAAAATCGGATTGATGGGGAACATTTTGCTGCTGTTGAATGTATACGAACCAAATTACAAACATGGAATACGTGAGATTGAGTAACGTCATATCCCTCCAAATTATTTTTATAAGACAAAAATGTATTAAATAATAATATCGACAAGTTAATGAATGACAATCACATGTGTTTAGCGGCACGCCATAATATATCAGTAATAGGTAACGATGTTTAATAAAATTAATACAAATGAATATATAATGTATATAATAAATATCATTTTTATATTGAAAATTTTCTTACCTATGAACCTGTCGACACCGATGAGTACCATGATGTAGGCAGACAAGTAGAGGCTGAACATCTGTGCAAATTTGAAAACTTTGCATTCAAATACGCCTGCCCTCCATTCGACAGTGAGATGCCTAAAAACAAATAATTATTTCGAGAATCATTGAATATAATGTTGCACCCTAGCATTTTCAGAATCGACTCCATCCAGGATTATTTTGACAGTTATCGTTAGTTCCTCATGCGTAACAATGTTTCGATATTTTTTTTTGTTCTGGTTTTCAAGAAGAAGAAAATTTTCACCTGAAAGATAAAACCTACAAAGGTTTCTTTTTAGCCCCTTTCGACGTCATCCTAGAAATAGGATTTCTGGAAACCCAATTGGAAGCCTTTCCAATTAAATTTTCATTGAATTTAAATTTGAAAAAAAAGTGATTTTTTGAAGTTTGAAGGGTTCCATGCCATTAGCTCACTTGAATTAGCTCACCAACAATTAGATCACCAGAATTAGCTCACCAATAATTACCTCACCAAGGCAATTAGCTCACCATTGAAAACCTAACCTAACCTAATCATTGGTGAGCTAATTTCAATGGTGAGCTAATTGCCTTGGTATTGGTGAGCTAATTCTGGTGATCTAATTGTTGGTGAGCTAATTCAAGTGAGCTAATGGCGTGTTTCGGTTTGAAGTGCGAATCGTCACAAATTGGAGGTTCGAATACCGTAAAAATTCCTCCATTGTTTATAAGGAACAAAACAAGCGGAAAGAGATGGCCTAAAACTGCATTTATAGGTGAATCCACATTTCTAGAATTGACGAATCAGAATGGTTGGGGAACAAATCGCAAAATCGGTTCGTTGAAGCCATCTTTCAGAGTTAAGAAGGTGAATATTTTCTATTCATTTTTATATTTTCCCAAAGCTGTTACTAATTGATCACTTAGTTGTAAAATTCCCGCATGAAGAGTTTGAATAGGTTATAGTAGAAAGTATATATTGGTACAATAAAAATTTTATTTGAAAAGCAAGGCCAAGGACGTAAGGATGAAGGTTATGTTCAATAATTACCAAATGGCTTCTCCCACAAGACACCAAAATGTGACACAGAGATCAGCGATGGACAGGTGGTAGAGGAGGGAGTAAATGTGACTATGTCGCCGTCGTTTGGATTTGTGAATGCTATACATTGTCGCCAAATTTCCAACAAGAGAGAAGAGTGCCATCACAGATAAGACCAAGCTCTTCCCAATCTTATAATTGTCCAGAACCGGAGCGTGCGTGAGGCAGGCGAGGTTCCATTGGTTTTCATCAATAATATCAGTGAAATTTTCGCCAATTAGTTCTATGCATTCCTCTTCTGGGTAAACCTCCATCTGAAATTTATGACAATAGAGAGGGTTAGGCAGATCTATTTGCTCAACTTGGCGACTTCATACATTGTCGCTAAAAGAATTTTTTTTTTTAATTTTTTTTTATGGCAGGTTTTAGCAAGACCATCTAAAGAACAGGCCTGTTGAATTGAGTTGAGTTACATGGGGGAGATAGGAAAAAGACTCCCCACCCTTTGGGGTGCAAAAAAAAAAAGTGTAAACTCTCATGCTGGATCCCCCATCTCTTCTCTCAAGTTTTTCTTAAAAACCTTTAGTGCTAAATTTTTTTTAAAATTAGGGTTGGAATCTAGAGCGTTTTGCCCAAATTTCTCTCACTAGAACTTTGGAGCTAGCCAGTCTAGTTTCTGAACTACAGACGTTCAAAGTTGGCCATGCCACTAGGCGGAGTAAATGGAGTTCCTCTTTTACCTGGTCTGGAGGTAGCGCACCAAGCGTTAGACCCATAAGAACTACATGCACACCATTACGGGCCTCAATTCGACAAACCTGTTCTTTAGACAGCCTTGGTTTTAGTAAACACTTATGTGTGTTGGTGCTAAATGTCTAGAAAAAAAATATTTAAACTAAAATGTTCTGCACCGTTTTCTAAAAATTGAGCAAAAAAACGTTTCCAGCCTCTTTTTGAAGTTTTTAAATTTTGCCGCCAAGGTCAAAGGTCAAAACGTAAAAATTTGGTCGATACGCAGAAAATCTTCGAATTGAGTGTAGTATTGGCGGGAAAACCTGTTTTGACAAAAAAATTAGTAGTGATAGTGGCGCTTGCGCAAACGTTAATACGTGATAGCACGGGAGTTAACAACTTTCACTTTATGCAAATTTGGCAATTTAAAAAAAAACGAAAAGTTGACCTCGTCAATTTGTGGGACCTTACCACTGGCACTATCAAATCGACCATTGAACCCAGTAATTTATTCCATGTTTGAATATCTCACTTTGACTTTTGACCTTGGCGGCAAAATTTAAAAACTTAAGAAATGAGGCTGGAAACCATTTTTTGCTCAATTTTTAGAAAACGGTGCAGAACTTTTGGTCAGTTCAATATTTTTCTTCGAAATTTAGCACAAACAAACATAAGTGTTTACTAAAACCTACCATACAAAAAATTTCAAAAAATTTGTTTTTTAGCGACAATGTATGAAGTCGCAAAGTTGAGTAAATAGGTCTGCCTAACCCTCTGTAGGATTTGTATAATTCAACCTCCTTGAAGGCTTGCCATTTTTGTCCAGTATTAACTACACTTTTCCCGCGATTTTATGATAAAAGCACGGGGCACTCATTCAGGGACGCACCGTGAAATTTCCGGACCTGAAATTCAGAACTGCACGGGCCCTTAGATAAATATCATTCCAAATTT
>JAQIWD010001943.1:0-10661 GCA_034694825.1 Anurida granaria | reverse complement strand
AAATCGCTGTAACTTTGCAAGAGTCAGACGCCGTTTACTCTTTAACCTCGCAACTTCGGGATGGCATTTTCCAAGTCTCAGGTTTGTCAGCTAAAAGCATTTGAGGTTTGAAAATCGCTTCAATCCAGCGCTGTCCCTTTCCTTGCCTTCGTGTTCTAAAACTTGTCAACTTATTTCCAGGGATCCGCTCTCGTCATGTTGGCGCTGTTCGCTCTGTCCCAGGCTGCCGTTGCTCCAGCGTCATCGCCCTTAAACGCTGCACGTGCGGACGCATCCAAGGTGAAGCCGGAGGAGACCTGGGAGCCCGTGACAGGATCCAAGGAGTTCAAGGTCAACGTCGCTGATGGGATCCAAGGAGCCAATCAAATCCGGTACGAGAAATGGGACAAGGGAACCATGACTGGGATGTTCAGCAAACCGATTGGGGATGGGAAGCACGAGATTGTCGAATACGTCGCCGATGACAAGGGATACCGGATCAAGTCGTAAGTTATTTGTTTCCAGACACTTTCGCTTAAGCGCTCCCTGATAAATTTATGGTCATGGGATGAACACGGCTGCCGAACCTACGACCTAGTTAACCATTATCCTTATTGAGTTCTTTTTTGTTTGTCCAGGACCAAGATTGTGGATGAGTCGGAGTTGAGCAAGATCCAGGCTGGAGCTGCGACGACACCGAACAAGGCCCAAGTGGACATCCAGCAGGATGGAACCAAGACGACCTACACGGTGACCCCGGATCAGATCGCTCCCCCGGAGAAAACGGCCGATGGGAAGAAGCAGAGTTAGTCACATTAATTAGGAACTTTAGTCAAGCGTCTCAATTAATTTTAACATTTTAAGCAACTTAGTTTTTAATACTCGATTTTACCTCGGAATAAAAGAATTCATGTGAACAACTTCCGGCAGCAGCGTTCCTTCCAGCGATTTCTTCTTCCAGTTCCGCATCTGATCACTTACGGCCTAATCGGTTTCGAAGGGGAGGGTTTTCATTGGTTTTTCCAAGGTGAATACCTTGGGTTTTTCCTAACATCGAGGTTAAGGTCAATAGGTCAACGACCATGATTTATTCAAGAGATACGTTAATTTACAAAAGGAAATCCTCAACTGAACTATTACAAAACGTTCACCAATCAGTCACCACCGCGTCATCAGTTAGGAAACTTTATACTAGGAATGATCTTTACAATTAACCAGAAATAGGAAGAAGTGACATTTTGAAAATGAGTAACGCAGAAATGTAACGCCGACAATTCTAATCCCATGAACATTTGCATCTGCCGACGCTTCTTCACTCTCAGTCGCTGCAAGGTGCGTGTCATATCAGAAGGATGCGTTGGGTTTATGTCTTGTTCCTCGGCTTGAGGTCATCGAGGCATGGATGGAGATAAATCGCAGTTCGTTTGGCGGTATTGTAGTGTTCATGACCCTGGAAGATTACGAAAACAAGCGTGAGTCCCAAAGAGGAAACGTGTCCACCAGAAGGTTGTTAATCTAATTTACCTTTGACCAATCATAGCTGCAGGCATATGCAAAAATTTGACCATCGCTGTTGAATGCACAGCAGGAGATTGGTTGATCCATGGCATCCGACGTCTTTAACTTTGTTCTTGCGTCCTTGTCCCAGAAACTGTAGCGACCATCGGATCCAACTGTTGCCAGCGTCCCGTGAATTGGATGGAATTTGATGTCATTCACCTGAAATGTCGACAGTTTGAAGACAGAAAGGGACTGGACAAAGCGAATTATTAATTCAATTGGACTTACCGGGAAAATATCCTGGTATCCATTATTCGTCCCATTCGACCTGTGACACTTGAAGGTGAAATTGTCTTTGGGATTTACGGAATTGACGTATTGAATCGCTACTCGACCTTCCACGCTCCCCAACGCAAACCCTAGAGAATTACAGAAGGAAAATAGGAACTGTTTTGGTCAAGTATGATTTATGTTCACGAAAGTACCTGTTGGGACGTTTTTCTTGTCTCTGAAGATGGCGATGCAGCGATGCTGGAACTTGAGGGGGGAATCAATAGTCTTGTATTGTGAAGGCGTATTCTCAAGTTGATAAACAATTAGCCCACGGTTTGCCGTACCCACCACCGCCATTGGGTAGTCCTGTTGTGAAAAATACAGAATAATATTTGCTTTTAACTTTTGACGAGAGGGAAGCTGATGATGAAATGGCAGACCAAACTTACGACGTCAACTGTGTAGCACCTTTCTGGGACTTGCAGAGTTCCAATTGGATTTGGAGAGCGCATATCCCAGAACTGAAAACAAAGTTATGGGTATGTTAACTGGGTTCCATTTAATCCGCGACTACTAATAAGTGGGTTTATTTCTGCGTTAAGCGTTACTTACTTTCAGTGTTTTGTCCCAAGACGCTGTCATCACACAGGTGTAATTTGGAGCTTTGATGAAATGACAACTCTTGACAGGGGCGTCATGCTGTGCCACAGCCGTTGTTTGATTAGAAGCAAGATCCCAGCATTTCACCGTTTTGTCACAAGAGGCCATAAATACTTTTGTACCATCCTGAAACCCCGGATAGAGAATTGTAACCATTTTATAAGTTAGGTTATAATATAATATTATTAATCTTACATCGCTCCAACAAACATCCAAAATGGGACCTTGCATGGACTGCACTGCCTTTGGCTGCGTTTTACCAGTTGACCTCTCGATCTCCCAGCATCTCACCTACAGTCATTAAATCATACATTTTATTACAGTAATCAGAAAACAAGCAGCACACGGACAAGAAAATTTTTGTGTTACATTATTGTCCCAACTGCCAGCAATCAGGAAGATATTAGGTGTTGCTGGTGGGCTGAAACTGAGGCACGAGACCGAGTCTTCTGGTGGTGACATTACTTCAATATCCGGTGGTTGCGTCTGTGTTGTTAGTCCCATTGTCTGTGTAACTGGTTGAGGTTGACCAAACCCTCCTAATGTGGATCCAAACGTAGTACTTCCACTAAACATGGTGTAAGATGCTGGAAACAATATCAACAAACAATTAAGCTTGACTTGACAATAATTGAAACATTTGCGCGAGTAATTGCATGATTCTTACCTAAACGTCACTGAGCTGTACGTGACTCTGACTTCCCTTTCTGACTGGCCCGTAACACGAATTTCCAAATTAAAACTCAATCAATTGAAAGGTTAATTTAATCACTCAATTATAACTTGTTTTTGTTTCGATTTTCTTCGAATTGAATTTCACTTCTAATCTCCCCGGGATGTTTCAAAAATCGCGGGTTGGTTGGATATAGAAGTGAACTTCAGGAACAGTCGTTTATAGTTTCATTTCGTCTGTCTGTCTGTCAATGCAATAAGTTTGACTAACTTTTTGTAATTAATCATGAAATTAACATTCAATTTCATCATCTGTTTCAAAACTAGAAGATTTTCTTGAAAATCCTATTTGACCTGGCACATCATGACAAGTATTAACACGTAATTTTGTAAGAAATTCCAAAACATGCAACAAAGATTTGGCAGGATTGAAACTTTCTCAATTAATTCTGAATAATTTGTTTTCATTTTTCAGTTACAAGAATTTACCGAAACTGGTAAATAGAACAGACAGGTATCCAATAAGCCCCTACCAGAAAAGTTTTCCTTTGGAAAAAATTTAAATTCCAAAAAGTTGAAAAAATTAATTAAAAATTATACTAACAAAACATTGAATTAACTATTTTATGGCACATTTTCCTAATGTGTGTCCTGTTCTATTTTGCTACTTGGTTATACCTGTTCGTTTTTGCGCATGCGCATTTTGTGTTGTGATGAAGAAGAGTGAGGAGGTGCAGGCCCCTGCCGTCGACTTCTTCCTTCCTCCTTTTTCCCTTCGTCGTCGTTCGCTTGCCCGCGACGACGCGACGCTGCAAACCCAACCACTTCTGTTGATGTAAAAAAAATCCCCCTGTGCCCTGTCTCTATGCTCTTTCGCCATTTCTGCTCCTCTCTCTCCCTTTCTCAACTTTATCAAAATTTTGAAAAAAAAAGTAAATTTTAATCAAGATTTGCATATTTTGACAAGTGTTAATTTGATTGTTAAAGTGTGGGTAGTCTGAGTGAAGCGGAGTGATTGACAAGTGGCGCTTTGGTGTCGGTGTCTCTTTTGTCTGTTGTTAGTTGAGGTAAGTTAGCGATAGCGCCGCTGCTGGTTGCCATTTCACTTCATACAAAGGACAGCCACCTCTCCTCTTTCTGCATGAACTTGGGATCATCTTCTCTCATACCCCGACAGGTCGTGCACTCACATAGTAAACAAAACGATACATTCCATACATTCCATCTGATTGTAAATTCCATGAAATGTAAACAAGTTTTCCACTTTCACTTTCACAAAGGTATGCAATGCTTTTTTTAATTGAAAATAACTAATCCTAACGAATATGCGTCATCCGCCATTCCCTCCCGGTATCATCAGCTGGTTTCTTCATAATTCCTAAATTTCAATAATTTTGTAAACAATGAATCAATTGGGTAGATTGTAGATGCTGATTGATAAGTTTATACTATATAAATTGCATTTTTAAGTGTTAAGGGGCGAATTATGCTAATTCTCATTTAAAATTGCAGGTTATTCGGATATCCGGAAGTTAGCGCTTACAGATCCCTGCTTGCTGCTACAATGGAAACTCAGGTGCAGGACGATGAATTGGAGGTCACCTACATAGACGATATGGAAGAAGATCCGGATACCCAAGAAATTGGAGGCTCGTGAAAATCATTTAGATTGTGCAAAAGTTATGGGGTAATGATTATTATTTAATTTGTGGATTTTAGAAGTAAAAGAGGATGAAGAAGCCTATTACATCGATCAAGATTCCGAAGAGCATGACCAGTTCCTATATGGAGAAGGCGAGGAGGAAGAGGAAGAAGATGAGAGTACGTTTTCCGGCTCTCGCGTCAATAGGATTTCGTTTGATATTTCAATTTATCGATTCCTTTCATTTGTAGATGAAGGAGAGGAAGAGGAAGATGGAATTACAATTCATACCGAGGAGGATGAAGATGGAGTGACACAAGTCCTTGGAATTGAGGATGAGGGGGATGAAGATATAGATGCGGAAGAGGAGGATGAGGGTCAAACGGTCACAATTGTTCCTTCCAAAGGTGAAGCCGGTGAAGTCAGCTATGTTCTCTATGTTCAGGAACCAGAGCAAAAGGAAAGTGACAATGAAAAGGATGATCTCAAAGTCTTTGACTTCGACGAAGGCGAAGATCCCAATGGCGATGTAAGTTGGTTCTGGAATTTCGAAATGACGAAGAATCGTAGATCGTCTCGATCTACGATTTTATGATTTCTTTGATTTTTTAACTTTAATTTTCTTTGTCAGGATGAGGAGCTTGATGAAGTCAGTGAAGACGCTAAAACTCCAAAGAAAGCTTCAGGCTCCAAGAAATCATCTCAGTTGTCCAATGCCCAAAATCACATGTGCAACTACTGCAATTACACAAGTCCAAAGAGGTAAACTCCCTAGAGTTTTATTGGTTTGATGCTTGATGCATTTAATTTCAAATAGCATTTATAACATTTTGTGCTTTCCAGATATTTGTTGTCTCGCCACATGAAATCTCATTCTGAAGAGCGACCCCATAAATGCAGCGTCTGTGAGCGTGGTTTCAAGACTTTGGCATCTCTTCAGAATCATGTGAATACTCATACTGGAACAAAACCTCATAAATGTAAATTCTGTGACTCTGCATTTACTACTTCCGGTATGTTGGATTTCCAATGACATCTTTTACTGTCAAAAGGTCAAAGCGGGTTCATATTAACTGCTTTCTGTTTAGGTGAACTTGTCCGACACGTGAGATATCGTCATACCCACGAAAAACCACATCACTGTACAGAATGTGACTATTCTAGTGTGGAACTCAGCAAGTTGAAGCGACATATGAGATGTCATACTGGCGAGAGGCCGTACCAGGTAAAGCTAATAAGTTAGTAAAAGTTTGCAGCATTGAAAGCGCTGGTCGCCGTGCACCTAATTAAATGTCGTTTGATTCGATTTCCAGTGTCCCCACTGTACTTATGCAAGTCCTGACACTTTCAAATTGAAGCGACATCTCCGTATTCATACTGGAGAGAAGCCCTACGTTTGCGACATTTGTAGCGCAAAGTTTACTCAATCCAACAGTCTCAAGGCACATCGACTCATTCACACAGGTCAGAAAAGTTTGAACCTTTTTAGTGTTGGAGTTCTTAGTTATATTTTCTCATTCCTAATTTTATTCCAGGCAACAAGCCAATCTTCAAATGTGAAATGTGTCCTGCAACTTGTGGGAGGAAAACTGACCTTCGGATACACGTCCAGAAACTCCATACCTCAGAGCGACCAATGAAGTGCAAGAGATGCAACAAGGCTTTTCCTGATCGCTACAGTTTCAAGGTGAGTTGACACAAGTTCAATGCCCAATGCCGTTGACTTAATTTTTAGGATGTCCAATGATAATACTTGTAACATCTTGTAGTTTATTCTTTGCTTCTTTGTTCACAGTTGCATTGTAAGACGCACGATGGTGAGAAATGTTTCAAGTGTGACTTGTGCCCTTATGCATCTTCCTCTCAGCGCCATTTGGAATCTCACATGCTGGTTCATACAGACCAAAAACCTTACCAGTGTGAACTCTGCGATCAGGTCAGGAGCAGGCGAAGCTACTTGTTGAATTCCTATTTTCTATTCAATTTTACAATGACCTAATGCCTCCTATTTTGTGTGTGCAGTCTTTCAGGCAAAAGCAGCTACTTCGTCGCCATCAAAATTTATACCACAACCCAAACTACGTTCCTCCAACCCCACGGGATAAGCAACATGACTGTCCAGAATGTGGACGCTCTTTTCGTCACAAAGGGAACCTCATTCGGCACATGGCAATTCATGACCCGGAATCTGCAATTCATGAAAGATCTCTCGCACTCAAAATTGGACGGCAAAAGAGACTACAAATTATTGATGGGCAGCAAGTGGAAGTCATGGAGGATGAGGATGGTCAAACTCAAGTGTTGGCTGTAGAAGGGGAAGATGGTCAGCAGTATGTTGTGCTGGAAGTCATTCAGCTTCAGGTAAACACATCAAGAAAATACAACTACATACTCAATTGATTTGAATATAAAAACGTTTGGAATTGTTTAGGATGGCGACGGAACTGAGCAAACGGTGGCAGTCGTAGGGGAAGATGACCTTCATCATACGATAATTCACACGAATGCGGATCTCTCACATCTCCACCACAATGATCCTTCCCTCATGGGTGACTACTCGGGGAACAGCGTCGACGGTAAGATTCTCAATTCCTGTTTAACTGTTGGATTTATTGAAGTTTTAATTATTGGTGAACGAATTGAAAATTCAGGGATCTTTACAGAGTCTGATTATATGATGGCGGAAGAGAAAGCAAAACCAACCATTAAACAAGAAATTGTAACCGCTGAAGATGTTCAAAGTTGTTTCGGATTTGATGTAAGCTGTGCAAAGATGCTCAAATTCATTCAACGATTACTGAAAGTTGTCTTTGAATCGCTTCACATTTTGATGCTTTTGTGTGTTGTAGGATTCCGATGATGAGGAACGATCAGAATTTTTCAATTCCATCGGCTGAAACCTTTGGGTCAATGCTCACCTTATGGGAAGTACTATTTTGAAACCCGTTGATGAATTATGGTCGATCACTTTTACCAACTTGGTTAAATTATTCTTGGAAATCCAGAACCGCGGCTACTACTACTTTTCCTTTATTTCCATAATTGACTCTTTATACCATAAATGCCCGGAAATGATTTAGAATAATTAAGTTTTGGAACTAATTTATCCTTAAAGTCGTGGATTACAGCGCATTAAGTAAATAGATTTATTTTAATTTCATACTCCTGAATTCGGTTTTTTAGATTAATAATCAATTAATCAAACACATCCAATGAAATGACAAGAATCCTTGAACCATGTAAATCTTCCAATAATCTGCAAAACAACATTTGCAGTTTTGTCAATAATTTACAGTTAGTGCTGATTATCATCAGAGAGGTTAGTAAATTAACAATTAACTTAAATAAGATTGGGTCTGCACCATTTTAAGTGTTTGAATTTTTAATAGTTTGAATAAATTAACGAGCTCAGAAAAGCACATTTGATCCCTTTGATTTTAATTAAATGTGACAAATACAATTCACAAAGAATTAGAGGAGGCGCGTAAATAGGAAGGGTAGGGGTCAAGGGTCACGACGGTTTTACACATTTTGACTAGAGAGATCAAGTCTCAGCCATGCGGGATCCGTAGGGCACACATGGACTTCAGGTCTTTCTTGACGAGGTCAATAGGTCACACGAGGGAAGGGGAAGGGAAGCAAGTTTTTGAGAAAGTTGCAAGACATTCGTTCCTTAATTTGAGTAATCGTTAATCTAGGCCTTAAATTACGTTAAGGGTGACTCCATTTTGAAGGATAATTCCGAAAGTCACATTTAACGATACAAAAGTGAAGAGTCCTGTTCGTTTGAATTCCAGGAGCGTCTCCTTTGCGCTGACCCTTCAGGCCTGACCATTAGCAACTGTCAGGAGATGCGAAGGTTCTGTTTTAGCTGACAGCATCTGGAATTGATAGTAAACAAAACCAGGATCAGTTACGTACTACCCGCGACACTGGAATCCCGGCAGCCAGTCGCAATTAAGCGCTGAATCTTTTCTTTTGGCACGTTCTCCCGCATCCCTAGCGTCCCTATACATACTTTGACTTGACAAGGACAATGAAAAATGTGTTTTTGTCTTGGGTGGAGGGAGAGATAAGAACGAAAGGTGAATGACTGATGAAGTTTTGGTAACTGCCAAGAAGTTGGCATGGCTGACCCACATGTTGGCCACGGTTTCAATTATTCCATTTCCCAAAATGCAAAACAGGGGTAGGAGGGCTGGAATTTGAGGCTGGAGAAAGTTACAGCCCACTTTCTCCAGGAGATACGGATCTTCCAGGGAGTTAGGAAGAGGAAGGGGGATAAGTTATTTGAAAAGGATCACAAGTCAAGCTGAATAAATGGTTTGGATCTTCCGAAGAAGATTTAGGGAGACTGACTCGTGTGGCTGTAGCTTTCTCCCTCCCCGACTCATGAATTCTGAATAAGGAAATGACAGGAGAGAAAGTGGCTTAAGGTGAAAGTTTTGGTGGGTAAAGGGATTCAGTCCCTCCCAAAACTTGTCTCCTTGCGCTCATTGTGACCAAAAGGAAGTACCACACAGGAGGCTGGAAAGTCTTGCAAAATCGCGATCATTTGTCATTGTCCACTTACGCCGCAGTTGTGTTGCTCATCGAACCCACCACCACCGCCGCCGCCGCCACCGCTGTTCGTCGTGTTATTGTTGGGATGATCTGTGGTCTGAGTGGAGGCTTCCATCGGAAAGACAAGGGAGCTTGAGCCTTGACTACTGCTACAACCTCTGGGAAACTGTTGACTACTCGCCGTCGCCGCCGCAGCCTTATAACCTTCGTTGTTGCTGGGTCTGGAAGCACTGGCGCTGGCGCTGGTGGTGGTGGTGGTGGTACTGGAATTGGTGTGCACCCCATTCTCAGGGTAGGCTGATGATGATGGGTGTAACTGTGGTGGACCTCCAGATCCAAGGATCATTAGCGATGAATTAGGGTGGTGGTGGTGGCTGTGGTCTCCCGAGTCTTCCATGTCACCCATCACTGTCCCACCGAATCCATTCCCACCACTCCCATTATTCCCACAAATGACTCCATCCTCCTCCTTAATGTCCTGTGAAAAGGAGGAAATAATGCATGAGACCAAAGTTTTTCCCCGTAAGTTCTCAAGTAAGTCTTTCCAGCGTTATCCAGCGTTCCGCTGGAGAGAAAGTTGGGACGCGCTGAGGTGCAAGGAGGAGTCAGTTTTATATGAAAAATGAAAGACACGTTGACACTTGTCGCCATCATAATTAATCATTGGGTTACGTTTACATTTAATCATTTTAGCACTTCACGCTGGAGCGTGGGAAGGGGTCTTTCCAGACCTGGAGAAAGTCCGGAATTCAATTAGACCGGAAAGGCGGGCTCTTCTGCTTCACTTCCATGATTATTCAAAAGGGGACAAGAAAGGACCGGATTTCGTCCTATAATTTGGAAAAGGTGTCCAAGCGAAAAAAGGACTTGGGGAAGAATAGAAGGGCGGTGAGCTGGAAGGGGAGAACGCTGAAATGGAAAAAGGACCGGAAACCCGCTTGATAGGATTGACGCTCGACGCTTCACTCTCCCAGCGGTCTCCTTATCCAGGCCCCCATGCAACAGAGACTACTGGATTTGTGACGTTACATGGAGAAACTGGAACAGAACATATTTGACAGATTCTGCCTGGAAAAAGATACCCGGACAACATGGAAACATATGAACTTCTTCCGAGGCCAAGCATTCCTTCCAGTCCCAACTCAATGGAATTCTTCGGGTATGGCTGAATTGGATGTCGCTCCGGAATTGGAAACATTGCGCTTTCTGATTCGTTCGAGTGATATGAGGCATGGAAATAATGACGTCTTGAATTGGAGGAAAGGATGGGATTGATTGGTAAATATTTGTAATGTGATTGAAAACTTACTTCATTTTGGTCTTTGCTGTTAGTCTCAGCTCCTAGCTGGTAAATATTGAGCATGTGAGCCGA
>JAQIWD010001942.1:0-10662 GCA_034694825.1 Anurida granaria | reverse complement strand
TACACTTGAAACCACCGCTCCAGCTTCAAGAGGCCAAAGGGTAAGGTGCAGTAGCCAAAGAAGACCGTCACCAGGATTTTGAGGACTGCGACGTCAATCCAGAAACAGACGGGGTGCGAATGCCAGCGCTGAACAAATGCGTTCTTCTCCAGGATTTTTTCCAACTGGGAATAAACAATAGAATGGGGATTAAATTTCACGGAATGACCGCAGCGGTTACAGTGTTCTGGAGGTAAGCAAAACGACCCTTACGTCCTTCTCCAATTTCATAACGATAAATTCCATGAAAAAGCACATGTAGTAGCCGGAATGGAGTCCGTGCCAAACGGCCAAGAACAGGAGTGCTGCAAATTGAGACACGTAGCGATTCCCTGGAAATCAAACAATGAAAATGGAGAAACGAAAAGGGTAGGTTTCCTTCCAGTCGATGTGATGTGGTGGGGCTGGAAGCTGGAAGGGGTTGAAGGTTGAGATATTCTTTCCCACTTACCAACCCACTTGAGGCGCTTGTAGACGTTCCTATAAAAGTTAGGATTAGTTAGTAAGATTTTTGCGATGGAATTAATTGATTAGTTTCAGCTGCACTTACTCTGACACAAAATGGTTTGTACATTTGTTGAAGGAGGCGATGAGATGTCCAAACTTGTAGGCTCGCTCAAATACGGAAATGTTTATATTTTCACATCCGTCCCATCGATCCACACCCTTCTCTGTCTTCCCATTGTAGGAAATCCCTGTCAGAAACCAAGGTCAGGGGTCAATGTTCCCTTAAACATTTTGGTGCTTAAGGGTGACATACCTCCCATAATACAGGCACCCTCGCTCACTATCCAGCAACTTACATACTTGTAGAGCATTACTTTCCCGTATATCCCAACAATCAGCATACGCTGCCAGAAGGGGTAACTCTGGAATCATAGAAAGAAAGTTAGCATCCATATCCTACGACCCCTGCTGCCATGTAGCTCCTGTCGCTCCTGCTTACCCGGTAGAGATCACTAGTGATAAAATCGTTGTTTACAACAAGCGAACCGATTTGGAAGATCCCAACGTAGAATAAACCAATGAGGAGTCGTCGTATTCCGGGTACCATGCTCTCAGGGACCTTTCCGGCCTGGAAGTAGAGAAACAAAGTGAATGCGGTTGGAATAAGTGAGAAGAACTTATCGAGCCGCGGATCGTTGCGACTTACCGGAGAATACTGCCCCTGTACAAAATTGAGATATCGCTTGAGAGGGAATTGCGGACCAATCATGAAGCTTCCTACAATCAAATTGGGGACCGAAAATGTTCAGTTAAATACTTCAAGGAGGTAAGCGTGAGAGTAAAGCGTTGGGTATGCTCACCTGGATAGAAGATGTGAGCCGAGACTTCAAGGAGACTTGGTACTGTTGTCAGAGCAGTTTCCCTTTGACCTTGCGACAGTTTCTCAACTTTAAGAGTCCCGTCATAGACATCTATGGCCTGCCCGACCAGTCTGAGGGTAAGGACACAGTGTGGTATAGTCTGCAAGACAAGAGTGACTAAGTGTGACCATTTGCAGTTTACCACTGGAATGCAATGGAGAATTGAAATCATACCCATTTGATGTCATACATGGCTGTTTCTGTCAGATAGTACTCGGTCAAAAGGTAGGTCATCTGGAACACGAAGAGGAGCACGGTCGAAACGAGATTGCCACGTCCCACGCAGATCACAACGTAGTGGACGAGGATACAGATGTAAGCATGAATTAATGCGTCACCTGGAAATCAACGTAAAATGTCTTACAAACTCTGTCAGATAAACATACCCAGCCGGGTTTTATGCGCTGCAGTTTGTGCTTAACGTTGAGGTCATCTAAGTTACCCTAAACAAGTTAATTGGCGGTATGAAAGTGACTAACCATAGTTGAAGTATCCAATGTAGGATCCTGCGAGAATGAAAAAGAGATGCTGGATCATGGCTTCCTTCCTGTATAGAAAGGCTCGGTGGAACATAGCAAATGGATACGCTGGAAATAACCGGAAGATATTTGGATAAGTTCAATTGATAAGTTTATTGATTTTGGTAGGTAATCGAAGCTCGTTTACCCATGAGGACTGAGATGAGGAGTCTAAGGGCTGGTCCGCTGGCACCCTGTCAAGTTTAAATGTCATTTCAGCAACTCCACATTTTCAAATCAACGCCCGTCACAATTAATAGTAACTTTTTAAATTACTTACCAGGTAACTAGCCAGGTGGGATACCCAATCATCTCCATGTTCGGACACGAGGCCCATTGTCTCCACCTGGTCCTCCAGAATTACCTTTTTATTTTCTTTTTGTTATAGTTATAGTTCCAAAGTTTCAGCTTCCAGTTTCCTACAGAAAGTTGACCGAAGCGTGTACAAGGCAACGGCAGCGTAATGTGGTATATATCGAGTAGTACCTTAAAAATTCCTTTACCTTTACCTGGAAACTGTGGATGAACTACAAGTCCCTTTAGAAGTGAACTTCCAGATATACAACGTGATCTTCAGGTCGTACCAGAAGTAACCGGGGGACTTAATTGATGTGTGACCTCTTGGATCCTAATGGTGACATACTGCTGACAAAGTAAAGTAGACGAGGAAAAGGAGGCGGATATGGAAAAGAAATCAATGAAAAGTAAAAGTGAGGGGATTGAATTTGTAGCCTTTCTGCCTCCTTTTCTTGCTCACACGCGTTCCTGTTCAGACGGGACGAGACGACGCTCACGCCATAATTCTTACAATGATCCTTCCTATCAATCAAACGCTCCTGATTAATTCAGCTTGCGTTACATTTTTTTACCTCAAAGTTTGATAACATCATAGTGATTCTTCCTCCTCGCTTTCTCAAATTTAATCGGTTGCATGTTGCGTTGCATCATGCACACCAATTTAAACTAGCTGGGAGAAAAAAAAAACCAGGTTTCCACACGTTGCCATTGTTAACTCAATGTTCTCTGCAAAAGTGATAAAAATGTGCAGAGGTCAAAGGTTGAGGGTAAAAACAGTAGCAGGTAAGTTGAAATTGAGTTTATTTTTTATTTCCACCGCTTCCGCTGGATTCCAGGTACAAAGTTCGGGATTCTTTTTATTTTCATTCAAAATACTGAAAGGTTAGATGATGAGATTTGTTTGACATGTTTAGGAGGATTCTTTAGCTCATTTTTGGAATATGACTTGGATTCTTCGACGATATGGTTACACGCACTGGTCTCTTCAATTTCAGCTCAGGTCAGCATCTTCCTTCAGGTCAGGAGAGGGAGAGGTCATCCTCTTGGGTGAGCGCTTGATCAACATTCCCATTCTAGAAGTCCGTTTGGAAACAAAGGAAGAGAACCTTGGAAGCATTAAGCGTCGGACTGGAGACGACTTCCCTTCTTCTTTTGACAGGATGCTGTCGAGGCTTCCGCCTCCGCTGCATACTTCCCGCTTCCCACCGTCGCCGCTGCTCCCTTCTCCGCCTTCTACGCATTCGGACCCACGCCGACTACCACGGCGTGAACCCCGCCGCGGTGAGAGGATAGACGGACTCTTATTATCAGATGACCTTGGTCGTTCTGCCTGGGGGCGACGAAAGTAGGAGAGCCCAGTGGATGCCAGTCCGAGGCGTGGGGAATGTGTGGAATTTGAAGGTTGAGATTCAGGGGACGTGAGCGTGGCACTGCCACTCCCACCACTGCTCCAAGATTCCTTTTCCGCCTTTGGGCTAGTTAATTTCTCGGTAAAAAGTTTAAAACGTCGGAAGAAGGAGTCTTTGGCTTTGACCTTGAGCTGAGGGTCTGACGCTTCTTCTGCCGACGCCGCTTTCCCATCTCCCCCTTCCAATTTTATCCTTCCGCTACTCTCATCTTTGGCAAATTGAACGTGGGCCCCTGATTGGTCCGATGATTCATTCTCCCGGCTCCCTTTCCTACTCGCAGTGTTCAGTTCCATTGAGCTCTCCGTAGCAATTTTGAACTTGAGGGCTTTCTCACTCACGCTGACCTCCGTCATGGCCTCCTCTAGCTCCGAATCGGGGTCAGACTGGGGTGAGTCCATGGATGGGAAGGAGGTGAGGCGGGGGATTGAAGCTCGAGGCGGTGGGAGACTCACGGCGGAGCCCCTGTGGAGGTGGGGTAGGGTTGAGGAAGGGCGACTTGGCTCTGTGGAAGTTGACAGGGAGTTGTCACGGGTCCGTCTCCCGCCAGCTCCGTCGGACGGTAGATGATCACAACAGAGGCTGTTGCCCTGTGAGGAGGAAACGGTGGAACCACGGTGGGCCTGAGATTGTTGCGACTGATCCGTACTTCTCCTTTTTAGCATCTGTGAAGCTTCATTGAGGCGCCCTGTAAAAAAGGAAAAATGAAAAAGAGATACTGGAGATTTTCAAATTTGATCACTTTGGCTCATCTTTATATTAAATTAAAGGGATATAACCTTACGGTAGTAGTCAAGGGCGTAGCGAACTGGCGCTATTATCACGGGCTGGAAATGACAACAATTATTTATAATTCAGTTCCTCCTACCTCCTCATCAGTGCTCGAAGCGCCAGCCCTTTTTTTTACAATTCCAACTTACTTCCAATTCAGTAAAAAGTGCAGCGAGGGCTTCAAAAAGTGGAAGTAAAACAAGTCCAATGAAGGAGCACTGGGAGGATGGTTTTGTGATTTTGTCACGGTCCATGAACGGCGTCTGAAAATAATAACCAAGAGGGAAAACTGCCAAGATCATTTCGATGAGTATGTTGAACATAAATTAATTAATAAAATTGGTTTCTTACCACTGGCAGTCCTTCCAGTTTCTCCGTGTCACTCTGCTGGAAGAATTCCTACGCAAAAACAGCCATTGCGAACTTTCATTCACACCAAAGTTTAATACTTGTTCATTAATTTAGTTTTAATTTCACCGTGAGGAGGCAATCCAGCCAGGGCTCAGCAACGTTCATGGGGCGAGCCTCATTAGAGATATCCGCTACCTTTATGAGGACCATGGATAACTGTGGGTGAAAATTTATAATTGAGAGAGGTAGGGATTAAAACTTTTGGAACGGTGGTGGTGGTGGTGGATAAAGGGAAAGTTTCGAAGCCAGGAGGTAATTAGGTACTCTGAATATAAAATCCTTCCCGAAACGTCATTGGTGGGTTGACTTACGAGATTGACGTGAGTTTTGTTGGTGGGCTCAAAGTAGGGAATGACCTGCGTAGTAATCAAAGTCATTTTGTCAATAAGATCCGGAATTTTTGATAAATAATCCCAATATCTTTGCTTACTTCTCGGAATTGATGCAGGATTTCATTGTGCCGCGCCATGTCGGTAGCCCTGGAAGGAATTATGAAGGCATGGTAGGTCAACTTTCGTCCATCAGCAAGTTTCAAAGCGAAAAGTATGGAGGAATGGCAGTGGGACTTACAGAATGCAGCGTATGATTCCTTCCCGGACCGTCCTCCACGTTTCCTCTGGAAGATTTCGGAAAATGTTGGAAGCAGGTTCAGCAAGGATTCTGAAGGCAGTGGAACAGTGGTGGTTTTCAAGTGGGGAAATGTCATTATAGCGCAGAGCCAACTCTGTTTGGGCATTAATCTGAAAGGAGAGGAAAGTCCGTTAATCCTGTCCAATTAAAAGAACTTGGAAGTGCTGGAAAGAACCAGCGGGATATTGGGACACTGGAGGGAAAGTCTTTCCCCTTAAGTTTTTGCGTAATTCCGTAAAGTCGGTGAGTGACGAAGGAAAGACTGGGAAAAGTTTGGTAGACTTTGAGTGGATTGAGCAGCAGGACGTTTTGGTAATGGAAGGACGCTAGAGAAAGGACCGAGGACGCTGGGGTGAAGGAATTTAAGATCAATGTCTTTCCTGGAGGGAGTGATACAGTGTGAGGGGTGGGGGTTCCAGGAAATTGACATTACTTGGTAAATGTTATTATATCCAGGATGGTCCAAGTCGTGGCACACACAGGACGTCAACAGGATCAGGCTCTCCAGTTCACCCACACGCTCAGCTAACTTTACTTTCGACACCATCCCGAACATCTGAAAAGAAATCAACAACCCAGCACGTTAATTAAAATTCAGCGGTGGTCCTTCTGCCCAGTTTCGTCCCCTTCGACGCTGGAACGCTGGAAACGCGGGGAGTGGCAGTTGGTTAATTTCCTCAAAAGTAATCAAGAAATGCCAAGTACCATTTGAGTGACGCAGAAAGAGTGTCGGAAGTTATGGAAAGGAACGTCGTTGTAGTGTCGGTAGACACTCATGAGGAAGTTACGGAGGACGCAGATCTCAATTTGGAATTTATTCAATAGGTCCAGTTGCATGTACATTGTTTGAATGAGGAGGAGCAGCTCCTCATCCTCCCATTGCCAGTTGTCAAAGGTCGCCTCGGTCATGTGACCCACCGTCTCCTCACTCAGAATCACATCACTGGTCATGGGGAATAAAACGAAACAAAGGAAATAATTAATCATCATAAATTTATCCAGGAACGATTCGTGAACTTTCGATTCGATGAGGCACGGCGCACGGCCCAATTTCCTAGGACTCGACAAAGACGGAATTTTTAAGGATTCGGGTTCTCTTCGGGGTTTTTTGGAAAGAGGACGAAGACATGTTGACTTGATTTGATTATTCTGATTTGGAAGTTTCTTGACGAAAAAGTAGGTAATTGATTTACCTAATTTTGAGGAACTTGTTGCAGACGACTTCTTTGAGCTCCTCACTCCGTGAGTGGTAGATGGCCGTTTGTCTTGAGCTCTCCTTTGGGAGGGGCAAAGGGTGGAGGCCCTTGTAGAATCCTGACCAATCAAAATTTAGAAGAAAAAAAACAAAACATTTTGACTAACCACCACCAATGGTTACGCGACCTTTGACCTTACCGAGCCAACTAAGATGTTCCAATTCCTCCAGTTTGTTCCTGAGGGCAGTGAGCGTTTCCTTGAGTTCTCTAATGGAGTCTGGAGAGGATCCTTGGCTTATTAGCCGTCCTTCCAAGGCGGATACTCTGAAAATACAACAACAAAATAATCAGCGTCCGTAGATTTTTCCAGCGCATATTTCAGTGTACAAATTCCAGTGAACTGTCAAAATATCCGATTTCGGTGGTTACAGAAAGGTAGGTAGTAACGAAAGGATCTTTTCTTTGGGGGGGGGGGGTGCAAAAGGGGAATCTGAGCCCAGGATCTCCATAATCCCTTCCTTCCTACCTTCCAGCACCACCACCGCTGCCACCGCCACGGCCATCATTCACGGTGGTGGAAAAGAAAGATCAAAGCATCACATCCCCTCTGTACTTTTTCCCTGACAAGAAAGAAACATACGGGTAAGAAGTTCTGATTCTGACGTGAGTCCGTCCACGATTCTTCTCTTACCTTTTCCTAACTTTGTAATTAATTATTGAAAGGGGGATACTTAGGCATTCGCATTGGGAACTAAAAACTAAAGACGCTGCTACTGCTATACACTTCTAGAAAACTATGACGCTTGGAGCCTAGCTGGTGTACGCTGCTGTCCCTGTCCCACTAACCACCTACCTCATTGCAATGCTGGAAAACTGGAAAAGGGCTGCGCACGTGCCTTCCCTGATTAGAGGAATGTGTTGATGAGGAAAAGAGAGTGAGAGAGGCTTCTAAAAAAATTATTTTAATGAGATCTGGAATCTAGAATCTGGATGAGAAACTTTCCCTTATGCTCCTCTGCTCCTAGAATCCCATCATCATCCCATTCGCCCTCCTTTCTCCACACTTTATTTCAGCACACAAAGTTATCTTTTCTCCGCCTTGTTCCCCCTGGAGAACGAAGAGGAGCTGGAGCTACCCTAGACATGATGCCTGCCTCCAGGATCCTAAAATTTTACCAAACATGTTTTAACATGTAATACCCAGACATACACACACACAACGGGAGAGTGAAAGTCCAGGAGAAAGTTGGTACACTCCATGATCCCACTCTTCTACTCCCCGAGTAGGACTCATTGTCACTCCATTTCAGTACTCCCTGTGCGTCCCCCTCCTGAGTGGTGCTCATAGTCCTCCTATGATTCCAGCCCTACTCGTACTTTTCCCGGAAAGAAATGTTGGGAGGGAAGAATAAGTAGAAAGATAATTAGGTCTTGCCTCAATCAGGAATCAGGAGGAAACCAAGAGGAGAAATTGGATTAAAACCATGGAAACTTTCACTTCCTACTCAATCCTCCGCTTCCGTTTTCTTCCAGTCCCCTCCCATCAACTTTTACTTTGGAAAATGTCACAGATCAATTTCACCACCCAGTAGTTACAAAAATAAAAACCAAGGTACCCCATCCCCCACCATCCCCACTTTCACCACTCAACTTTCTCCACCCCCCTTTTTCCGAAATTGGGAAAATCCTGGAACTTGTTCATGCTAATTACTTTCCTCTCCATAAATCTTTTGAAAATGGATAATCGGATTAGACGTGTCTAAAAACAAGCGTCTATAAAACAGAATCCATCAATCACCTTCCTTGTCTTACTGTATAACGCCTAAAACTTGAAGAGCGTCAACTTTGGACATCATTACTGCCAACTTTTAAAAGGTTTTGGAACTTTTTTTTTTTTTTAATAAAATGTTGAAGCTTTTTAGAAAATTGGCAATGAAACCCCATTGTAAGTGGAAATGTGCCAATTTTCGATTGCAAATTTCGGATGTTGATTGTAAAAGATGAAAAAGCGCTACCCCTGCCCATTTTCATCTCTGGAATATAAACTTGCTGGAGCCTGTAAAATGATAATTTAGTAATTCCAGCGTGTTTGCTTTGCCTGTCAGTCAGTTACCTTTTGTCGAGAGTGAGGAGGTCCATTCCGACTTCTTCCATAAGGAGTCCTGGAGAACATGAAAGTCAACAAATGAAAATCCATTAATAAATTTCCCTTTCCTCAGCTAAAATCCCACTCCTCTCTCACAAACTTTGAACTTTGAAGACAAGGCAGAGATATGGGGAATGACGGAGGCTGGAGTAAGTCTCCAGCCATGACTGCTGGAGAGGTGAAACGCAATTCATCATTCTCTCAATGAATTCTAAATTTCTCTGCAGCTCAGGCAGCTCAAAGCGTCAGACATGCAGAGGGACCCGGAGTCTGAATGTTTGAATTTGATTGTGGTGGATTTCGTCGTTGTTGGTGAAAGGAAGGAAAGCAGGAGGAGAGTGACCGCGTAATTAGACTCCATTTGTGGAAGGACCGAAAAGGAGGGCAGGGCCCCAGGAAAGAGCGACGAGAGTCAGGGAGTTGATGATGTGAGTCTCAAGTGCTTTCTCTCAGGGTCTCTGCTGCTGCCGCCGCCGCGGTTCCCGTTCCAGAGTTCCATTTCCCCAAAATCCAGAATCCGCCTGTTGCTTCTTTGTTTCACTTTCTCCATCTTGGGTATCTTTCTTACTCTCCCACGCTCCTCCTCAGTCCAAGAAGGAGAAAAAGTAAGGAGAAAAGAGTCGCCCTTAGGTTCGCATCTCCAAATTCCCCTTGGGATCCTTTATTACGCCAACGAATGTTGGGATGTAAAAATTGAATTCCATTTCCCGATCTCCGACTGACCCCACCAAATTGATTCTGGCAGATGGGAAAGAAGATGAGGGAGAAAGGCAAAGAAGGTAAATGTAATGCAAAAGTATTCGTTCCAATCATACGAGTAGTTGCCCTTTAGTTCCTTTCCGTCCTGCCTCCTCCGTTGTCCGTGACAGAGCAAAAAGTCTAGAGCTTCCGTGAATCGGAACTAATTTCAATCCGAATGTCCAAAGTCAAGATGCTCTTACAAAGGCAGCAGCTAAGGACTAAGGAGGGAGGCAGGTAAAAAGTCCTTTGTCATGCGACGACCTCTGAGCGACGTGCGTCATTCCTTTGCTACCTTGACATATCACTAGGAGGATCACTTTGGTACTTGGGCCTAATTCCCCGTCTTGGTTCCCATGGAAATGAGATGATTATAGTAAACCTTTCAAAACACTCGAGAAAGGAGCAGCGGAGGTGGGTGCTTGGAGCGGACCTGGAGCAGTAGTACTCCCTCTAAGCAGCAGTTCTTAGAACAACGCTTAGCTCAAGCTCAAGGATCAAGCAGCATCAGCAGCGCAGGGAAGGAGAAAAGCACTCCAAGTCCAAGTTCAGCCCAAGCATCCTCCTCCGAGAAAGACAAACAGAATCTCATCTAACCACAATGTGATACTTCCCCACCAACCCACATCTCCAACTTTTGTATCTTGTGGAATCTTGTGTAAACGGAAGCTGAAGCCTGTTTTAAAGGATAATCCCATGGTAGGATGTTATCTTAGAAAAGGATTTCCGGAATTTACCATTACAGTGAACACCGACAATGACAAGGCGGTACGGAGCTGTGGAATCATTCGGTGGAATCCTCGGAGAAACGTTGAGGAGATGACCGTTTGGAGTATACAATTTCACAATGTCACAAGGACCTGCCTCACCCGCCGTACGGAAAAGTTCTGCAAACAAATTATAGAAATTAGATATTACAGCACATCTAGAAGAAACTAACAGGACGATAGACAGAGTGATTGAATAAATTATAGCAGCAGCAGCAGCAGCGCAGAAGGATAATAGGGGAATTGCGCATAGGCGTTTTTCAACGTAGAAACCTACGTATAACGGATACTTTCCCTTATACACGTCTGGTTAAGCGCTCTAACCAAAATCATGAGTTGCGCGTGCACGTATCCTATGTAAACAACGACTGCTGAG
>JAQIWD010001941.1:0-10663 GCA_034694825.1 Anurida granaria | reverse complement strand
ATTCCGTACCGATGCAAGGTGCTCCCTTACACCTTGCGACTGGTACCCCCTGACTCCCACTCATAACACATACATATATTTTCTTCTTTCTAGCTCATCTTCTTTGTCGGTGGCTGGATCTTTTTTGTCAAGCAGTTATTCAAGGACTACGAAGTCCATCATCTCCTAGTTCAGCTCATTTTCTCCGTAACCTTTGCCCTCTCATGTACACTCTTCGAATTGATCATCTTTGAAATCCTCGGGATTTTGGATCCGAGGTAATTCAAAATTTGCAACCATAAAAGCCCCCGGTGTCACACCCAGTCAACCTCCTATACTTTCTTTTCCTCTTTTAGTTCGAGATACATGCACTGGCTAATTGTTCTCTGGATCATACTTTTTATGACAATCGTCTGCACTCCTTTCTACATTGGGTACTTTATCATTTCCAACTTTGGGATTGGTAAGGTTACCTGCCTCGGAAATACAACTTTAAAAAATGTAAAAGTAAAGTTAATGTAAAGGTTAACAAATCCTCTACTAATTCCTTCACAGTTGGAGGAAAACGTGTCCAAAGGCTCCTGTCCCTTGGGATTTGGTTCTTTTATTTGTACCTTTTCTGGAAGGTTGGAGATCCCTTTCCAATTATAAGTCCAAGGCATGGGACTTTCTCCATGGAACAAGCAGTGAGTCGGATCGGGGTAGTTGGGATCACTGTTATGGGACTCTTGTCAGGATTTGGTGCTGTCAACTACCCATACACATCCATGGCCCTCTTTATAAGGTCAGTGTAACACTCCGTACTTGGCACTCCTGCATCATCGCTTACTGTTCTGAACTTAACCTTCGTCACTTTCAGACCAGTAAATAAGGAAGACATTAGAGGGGTCGAGAAGAAGCTCCTACAAACGCTGGACATGGTTCTTGTCAAGAAACGAAGATTGGCTGTGACCAAGAGGGACAATGTCCTACCTAGTGGTGGATTTTGGAATGTTTTCTCTAGATCAAAGAGTAAGTAATCAGCAACCACATTCAACTGCCTGCGTCTGCTTCTTGTCTAAACTTGTTTGTTCCGACGTAATTACCAGACGTCGAAACGACGCTTATGGATGAAATCTCATCAATGGACGAACTGACGCGACATCTCTTTCTGGAGGTCGTTGAACTCCGGAACATGGAGGAGAGGGAAGAATGGTCCAAGACGTGGAAAGGGAAATACTTCAACTTTCTCGGCTACTTTTTCTCGCTCTACTGCATCTGGAAGATTTTTATTGTAAGTTCTTGTTTGTTCTTGCACTTGTACGCAATTGCATGCATGCATTAAGTGTATAATTTCTATCTTAACTTTTTATTTCCTTGATCCTAGTGTACAGTCAACATTATGCTGAACCGGGTTGGCCGAGTTGACCCCGTGACTCGTGGCCTTGAGATTTGTGTTCATTGGATGGGTCTCGAAATTGACGTCCAGTTCTGGTCACAGCACGTTTCCTTTATCCTGGTTGGTTGCATTGTGCTCACGTCCATTCGGGGGCTCCTCCTTACCCTTACCAAATTCTTTTACGCCATTTCAAGTTCCAAGTCTTCTAACGTCATTGTGCTCATCCTGGCTCAGATCATGGTAACCATTTTGACCTTTTTAATTACATAACGAAGTATGGGCATGAACCATAAAGCATGAGCCGGAGCCACGATCGCTGATCCTATTTTGTTTTTGTCCACACAGGGCATGTACTTTGTCTCTTCGGTGCTGCTGATGCGGATGAACATGCCGACGGAGTATCGGATGATCGTGAGCGAAGTCCTTGGTGACCTCGAGTTCAATTTTTACCATCGATGGTTTGATGTGATCTTCCTCGTCTCTGCCCTCTCATCCATTCTCTTCCTCTTCCTGGCTCATAAACAAACGCCCACGGCTCACATGGCGTAGCGTGCCGGAGGTCAAAGGTCAACGGCTTCCCTTCCTCATTGGAAACTGTGATAAGTACTCCATATTCAGTTCAGTTGGAAATTTGTAGAGAACTTTTATTTATTTTCTAATAATAACAACCGACCATTTTTAACAAGTTTTAGCTTGAGAACGAACAACAGAGTCAAGTGACCTCTGACCTCGTCTGACCCCTAAGTACGTAAAATTTCAGAAGAGAGAAGAAATGTGATGATACAAACCACTCAACCCCTGTTGTCATTCTTTTAAATTCCCTACCGAAGAGGCTCTAAATTAGAAGTAACTCAAGAAAAGTTGCAAGGTCTTTTACTAATTTCTAACAGCCAAGAGGTTATTTCTTCCTTCTGTGAATCGTTTTCGTTTGAGGAAATGTGATTTTTAGACTTGGGACTTTAAGGGCAACAAAAATGGGCGGGGCCTTGGTGAGGGCGGACCTCTTGGCGGATAGAAACTTCATAGTTAGTTTTCTAATGAATTTGGTTAGGTTTAGGGTAAGAAGGTTTACGATTGTGGGGGTTTTAGAAGTTGAAGGCGGAGGGTTGGGCCGCACCGAATTGAAATTGTTGCGTAGTTGGATCCACACCAGGAACAATTTTCACATCTTCCTCTTCAGTACCAAAATAAACCTCAATCATGTCAAATGCTTTTTGGTAAATTTCCATATTTTCATGAGACTGGAGAAATTCAATCTTGTCCAGTCCTATGGGAATTCCAAGGAAAATAGGTAATTAGCGAATTCAAGCCTAATCTTTCAAAGAAAAAGGTGACCTCTTGACCTACCGTAGCACGATTCAATGATGACTGCGAAAGGATTGTGATCACCCGATGCCTTTGCGTCTGCGTCTCCCACTTTGAGAATATTCTCAAGTCCATTGAGTGCCACTTGGATGATTTTGACGTCCTGCGTCGTGAGAAAGTCGCAGAGTGGTGGGATGGCACCCTGATTCACCAGGTAGCGAATCTGGTCAGGACTTCCGCCGGAAGTGGCGTTGACGACGGCCCAGACTGCTTCCTTCCGAGTCTTGAAATCTCCACCCTTCATAATGTCGATGAGGACAGGGAATACGTTGGCATCCACCACAGCCTATAAATAAGAGGGAAATAAATTGAATGAGATAATCGATTACTAGAATTTTGGTGTTGACCTCACCTGGATTTGTACCCGATTCCCAGCTGTGATGTTGGAGATGGTCCAACAGGCCTCTTTTTTGATCGACTCCTTCGTAGCGGACATGAGGTGGAGGAGGCAGGGAAGGACATTGCAGTTGAGAATGTGCTGCGTCTGGAGGTCATCACCAGTCACGATATTTCCAACAGCTCTGAGGGCCGCCGAAACCACATTTTGATGGGTGTGCCTGCCAAAATAAAAACGAGATGTCATTGCACAGGAATTCTTGCAAACTGGAAATATTTACACATTGTTACAAAGTGTCTTACATGAGCAGCTCCACAAGTCTTTTACTCACACCAGAGTCCAGCACGGCCTGAATCTTTTCATTGGGTCCATCCGACAAGTAGGAAACGGCCCAGCACGAATCAGCCAGCACATCCGCATCAGTGTGGAGAAGGAGTCGAGCGAGTATGGTGAGGCAGGGACTAACTTTGGCAAAGTCCGGAGGCGGATTCTTCCCACGACACAAGTTGGAAAGGGCCCAAACCGTGTTCCGAGCCATCGTGAGACGATTGGCCTTGGTGATGAGTCTGAGCAAAGGCCAAAGAGCAACAAAAATTTAACTAAAATTTAAATCCTCATAAGTCAATTTAATTGCCCCAAAGTTTAAAGGTGAAGAAAGTGTGTTGTTCATAAGAGCTGAGCTAAAACTACGTTCAAATTGACTGACTGAAAAAAAAAAACGGAAATGGGTGACGGTGGTTCAACAGTCACACACTCACAATCACTTTTACCCGCCATTAGCTCAACTCTCATTTCAATCATGATTCGAAATTCGAAAACTAAAAATCCCATGCACCCCATTTAGCATCAATTTGTCTTACTGGAGCAGCGGTGAGAGGATCCCTTGGGCCAGGACGTAGTCACGACACTCGGGGGAATCACCAGCGATGTTTCCCAAGGCCCAGACTGACTGTTCCTGGACATCCTCGTAGGGTGAGTCAAGGAGGCGGATAAACATGGGGACTGCTCCTGCTTCCATCACGATTCGGGTCTGATCGGATGTCCCGGAGGCAATGTTGGTCAGAGCCCAGGCAGCCTCGAACTTCAGCCAACAATCAAAACAGTCAACAAAGTGAACAACATTCGAACACCTTTCTCCCTCACTAAGTTCATTCTCTCTCCCCCAGTAGTGACTTTTGACCACGCACAACTTCCCCCATTCAAAATCACCCGTCCCATTTGGAAGAGCGTTATAAAAAAAAGAAAAGAAAAAAAGTGGCATTCCACGAGAGAAGAATAAACGAAGGAGAATTTGTTGTTCATGGATATAGAAATAGAAAGAGAGGAAGAGTAGAAAGTGCATGTGCATGCGGGCTTGTTCACCTGTAGAGTCCCATTGAGGTCATTCTGGAGAAACTCGACAAACTTGGGTACAATTCCAGTCTGGATAACAGCGTTGATTGGTGGAGAGGGCTCACGGGAAAGAAGTTTCCGGACGCGTTGCGTGGCACTAAGTTGATCCTGACTGTTGGGCGAGTTCAACAGACGAATGATGTCCTCAGTAATGATTGTTGAAGAGTCAAAGTCCTATTCCAACAGGATCATTTATGTTGACAATTTACTTAAGTTGATACGTACGTTAGTTAAGATAACTTACAAGAACATTCCCAGGTTCTTCTTCACCGACGTTCCTTTTCTTGAAAATTTGTTCCTCTCGTTTAGCCTTGCGGAGTTGAATCCCTTCCTCCTCACGACGTCGTCGAAGTTCTTGAGAGTCAAGAGCTGCATTCTTGTATCGCTGCTTCCGGTCACTCGACATTTTCTATTGCAAACAGAGTACATTGTTAGTGTTAGTGGAATATTGACCAATTTGGTATAACAGGAAATGGAGATTGGTTAGTTGACGTTCCCATACCTCGAATTTTAATTAGAAGATGATTGATTTGGGTAAATTTTAAACGTTTCAAAAGTTAATTTTGGTAAAATCAATTCTAGTTCAAGGTTGATGAGCACGACGACGAACTCCTTTTCTTCAGAAAGGCAAAAGGAAGAGTGGAAGAATCTTCGTTTCTTCTCTCATCAATCAAATAGTCCAAGAAACGGCACTTTATTCTCTTTACTCACTCATCTCCCTCTCCCAAATCAAAATACGTTTCGAAAAATCACTTTTTTTTTATTGAAATGTTCATGGAAATCCCAATGCTTGTATTCTCTGGGCAAGTGAACCAGTTATGAAATAACGATTCTAGGGTCTAAATAGTTATTCTTGTCATAGGAAAATTTTCATTGCTCACGCGTCTGAAATGCAGATGCGGTTATATGTCAATGCTTATCTCATGATCTTATCTTATATGCTTAACTCATATGAAAATTGTTTCATTTACTGAAAATAATACGGTCTTTTACAAACATTCCACCAATTTTAATTAAAAACAAAATGTTTTAGTTTTTTTATTCAAAATAAATCTTGAATCCTGCTTTAAATATTTACATGCTAATCATGTTACCGAAAGTAGAAAATATTAAATCCTTGTAACTATTGATTGATTAAGAAAAAATTATTTGCATTGCTGAGTTTGACGGCATTAATAAGTTGTTAAAATAATTTACCAGTCGGGTCGAGCAAGGAAACATTCCCAAATTTAACTATGGACTAAATCCTGTAGCTTAATAAGCAGTATAATTATTAATACTGTAATAGTGATATTTGTTATTCGGTTTTTAGAATGACCGCGAATGACGCCGAATTTATTTCAATACATTGAAATGATAATTAGAAAAACAGTTTTATAAAGATGCTCCGACTAAGCCATTTACTCCATTTTACAAATTTTTATATGAAATAACCTACTGTATAAGTATTGATGCACTACTAAAAATTCTGAATTTATCAAATAACGTGGATATATTTCAAAACTTTAGGTGAGCTGATGAGGGCAATGTTGGCCGGCATCTAGTTTTTGAGCACTTACTTGTAGCAGGAAATGAAAAAAACCGCCGTCGCAAAGTTTTTGAAGAAAACTTTTGTTTCCCGAAATTAGATGGCAGAATCACATTTTTCATTCTAGATTAGGGGCATTTTATTATATTCATTGGTATCATGCCAGTTATTGGATATTACTACTAAAATACGACCAAATTAATTGTTGTCTTGACTACGAAACAATAAATTGATGAGGTCATTGTTTATTTACAACAATGAAAATAAGGAAATGAATTCAGATGAATGCCCAAATGTGGAGTCGTGGGTGGTGGAGTGCATGAGAGGATCCTACAAAAGAACAAGAAAAGACAAAAGGAGAGGCTCAAGTAACCGCGGAATTTTCACCAAACAGAAATTTGAATCATTTGTCAATTAAATTAATCAGGGATTGTGTATTCAATTACTCCCTTTTTGTTTAGTATGTTAGGCCTGCTCGGAGCTAATTAATTGAACTGGTCCTCATCCAGGGTTGAGGATGACTCAACTTCGTACCCAAATTCGTCGAGATGTCCGAATTCTCTTGGTGGGTGAACCAAGGGTTGGTAAAACTTCCGTCATTTTATCTCTGGTCAGCGAAGATTTCAACGATGATGAGGTCCCACCGAAATGTGAAGAAATTACAATCCCTGCCGATGTCACGCCCGAACTTATCCCAACAGTAATCGTCGACTACTCAGGTACATATCAACGTAATTCATGACAGTAAATCCAGTCGTCTTAGTTTCCCGAATGTGATTAATGTATCTATTTTGTCGTTCCAGCCCAGCGCCAGTCAGAAAGCGAACTATATCTGGAAATAGAAAAGGCAAATGTCATTTGTATCGTCTACGCCGTGGACGATGATGCGAGCATTGAGAAGATCACGAGCTATTGGCTCCCAGTTATCCAGCAAACTCTTGGAACCAGTCACCGGACTCCAGTCATTCTCGTTGGCAATAAAGTCGACCTTGTTGATTACACAACAATGGAGGTGAGTCTTTAGCAGGAATTGCTTCAATTTACCCAGCATCTAAGTCACTGAATGTTTTCTAGATTGTCGTTTCACTCATGAATGAATACCCAGAAATTGAGACCTGCATTGAGGTAAGGTCAAATCAATTTCACCAAATTCGGAAGTAGAGCCACCTGAATAAGTTCTTCAATATTTTGTTGTTCGTTTCAGTGTTCTGCCAAAACCCTAAGGAATGTGTCCGAACTCTTCTTTTATGCTCAAAAGGCAGTGCTTCATCCCACATGTCCTGTTTATAATTCGGAGAAGAAGGAGGTACGTTTACTAATTAACAGTCGCTCCTGGCATTAACTCTGAACATGTTTTGATGCTAATTTTGACGCTTCCAGTTAACGGAGAAGTGTAAAATTGCGTTGGAGAGAATCTTCCGAATCTTTGACCTCAACAACGATGGGACACTTGACGACTTGGAAATGTACGCCTTCCAGAAGTACTGCTATGATGCTCCACTCCAACCACAAGCCCTTGACTCGGTCAAACTCATCATTCAGCGCAACTCTGTCGACGGAGTCTTCAATAACGGAATTACCCTTCACGGTAAGAGGGTTTGCAAGATGTTATGTTCATCACACAACATGTCAGATTTTGATGTCCACCATTTAGGGTTTATGGTACTTCATACTCTCTTTATTCAACGTGGAAAGCACGAGACGACGTGGACTGCTCTTCGTCGTTTCGGATACAACGACGAGATTGAGATTTGCAATGACTACTTGTGTCCTCTGTAAGGTTGAATTTTGGTGTTGCAAATTCTTGGACAAAGGAAATGAATGGATATCAACTAATTTGTATGTTCCAGGCTCCATGTTCCAAATGGTTCAACGACGGAGTTGAATCAAGTTGGTTTTGATTTCTTGACCTCCATCTTTGTGAAATATGACCGGGACAGGGACCGTTGTCTAAGTCCAGAAGAACTTTATAGCCTCTTCTCAATCTCACCTGGAACTCCTTGGAGTCGTTCCTCATTTCTTGGTGTTCCCACAAACGAGCGTGGATGGTTGACTTACTCAGGGTTCATCTGTCAATGGGTCCTTACAACCTTGCTTGATGTCAACCGGACCATGGAATACATGGCACATCTTGGATTCCCAATCACAGACGACTCGGATCAACTCAGAGCCATCCACGTCACCCGGGAGAAAACGTTGGAATTGGCCAAGAAACAATCGACGCGGAACGTCTACCGATGTCACGTCATTGGAGCCAAGAATGTTGGAAAGACAACTTTATGTCAAGGACTCCTTGGGCGAACCCTTGAAGTAGGTTTGTCAAATTCTGTACACGTCGTTAGAAGTTTTAATCAACTTTTCTGATTTTTTTGAACTAGATGACTGAGAGATTGGCCGTTGATGACTTGCCCAAGTTTGTCATCAACATGGTTCAAGTTTATGGGCAGGAAAAGTACCTGGTCATGCAAGACATTGACCTCAACCGAGTCCTTGACATTATTCCCACTGCCGAAGTTGACTGTGACGCCGCCTGTCTTGTCTATGACACGTCGGATCCAAAATCATTCGAATTCGTCGCTCGAACTTACCTCGTAAGGACAACGTTTTAACATTTCCTTAATCCTTACCCACGTCAAGAACCGTGTCAAGTCTAAAAAAATAATCGCTGATTGATTTTTTTGCCAGACGTATTACCAGTCTCGTAAGATTCCGGTGATGATCGTGGGGAACAAGAGTGACCTCGGTGAGGTCATGCAAGAGTATCCCCTTCAACCAGTCGCCTTTTGCTCAAAACACAAATTACCACCCCCACACATCTTCTCGTGTCAAGGACGAGTTGATAAGGAAATTTACGTCAAATTGGCAACAATGGCCTGTTTCCCGTAAGTCATTTTCATTTTTAACCTAATCTTTGACCTTGCCACTTTTCTTTAGATTCTTCCCCAATTCCCTTTTCCCCATAATCTACGTCAATTTTATAAGCTTCTAAATTTTTTGGCAGTCGTTTTCAAGCAGCTTGGATGGTTTTCTATAGAAATCAGTAAGTAATCAAGTGGTACTGATGATTTGTTGGTCGTGATTTAATTAACGAAACGATGATTTATTGGTGCTGTTTTAGGACTTTTGGTAAGTTGGGTCTCTTGGAGTCGGATGGGATGACCTGGGTGAAGACAACCGTAGGGGTTGCACTATTGGGGTCACTCGCATTTGTCGTCTACAAGCTCCTTCACCCCAACTTTTTCCGAAGTCATTCACACTGATCGTTTTAATCTCAAATTATTCGAGCATCTATCAAAATTAGAATCTAAATAGTCTAAATTAATTAACCTCAAAGGCAGACACAAGAATAACTCCAAATTAGAAACCACCAAATTAGACTCCCAAATAAATCCCAACTACGCCCATTTATTTTAATTTTGAAATTTGGCTCATTTCGTCATTTCTTAGTAGGTTGACCTCTTCTTCAATTGACCTCGGAGAATGAAACTGAATTTCTGGATGCCCAACCATGTTTTCTGTTTCACGTGCCTGCGGAACTCTGAGCCAAATTGGTCTTTGTGAATTCAGCGCAGCGCTACGGTCGGTCACGGTTTCAGCGACATTTCTTGGTCAATCGGGTCACAGCAAGGTCATGTCGTCTCAACTATTGCTCTGTTGTCGCCGGTTCTCCAGGTTACATTCAAAGCTCCAGGCCACCGCTGCTGCTGCTGTTCAACCACGTCCAGCGCCACGGTCAGTCCCATCACAACCTCCTCGCCCTTCTAAACAGGAATGGGTTGACACGATTTACCGTACAAATCCACTGGATCTATCAGAACCAACTTTTGACAAAATTTTAATTGCCAATCGGGGTGAAATCGCTGTCCGAGTTATGCGAACGGCCAAGAAAATGGGTATCAAGACTGTCGCGGTTTACTCTACCGCTGATTCCAGATCCGTAAGCGCAACATCTTTATATAGCAGCGCAGTGCAGCTTGCATAAGTTAAGCTCAAAGTTATGAACTTCATTGAATCGGTTTGTAATTTCAGATGCACGTAGAAATGGCAGATGAGGCCGTTTGCATCGGAGATCCCGCAGCAGCTGAATCTTATCTCCGCATGGATAAAATCCTTCAAGTTATCAAGAAAACGGGAGCTCAAGCTGTTCACCCTGGCTATGGATTCTTGTCAGAAAATGCTCAATTTGTACAACACTTGGTAAGAAATTGGACACGGACATTTACGTGGATGAATGGAAAATTACCTTCCAGTGACTCAACACTTTTCGACCCTTCCAGGAAGACATGAATGTCAAGTTTATGGGACCCCCAGCCGCAGCGATTCGAGGCATGGGAGATAAATTGGAGAGCAAGCGACTCGCCAGCAAGGCCGGAGTTAACATTGTGCGTAGTTGCATTGGATTAAATCTAATTGGACCTTCATGTCTCAACATGAATCAATTCGTTTCATTAGGTTCCTGGTTTTGATGGTGAGATACGTGATGACAAGCATTGTGTCGAGATTGCCAATTGCATTGGGTATCCTGTCATGATCAAGGCCTCTGCCGGTGGAGGTGGCAAAGGGTAAGGAATTAATCAACATGAAGATGAAATCAATTGATAATTGAGCATAATGTTTGTGTTGCCCCAGGATGAGGATTGCTCACAACGAAAAGGAAGCGATTGAAGGGTATCATTTGTCCAAG
>JAQIWD010001940.1:0-10663 GCA_034694825.1 Anurida granaria | reverse complement strand
TTTACTTTCTCATCCGTGAAAATTAGCGGCGGATCCGGAAGGCCGTTGTAGGCAAGGACTTCTGGACCCTGTAGAAAAATAATCCATTCGTGAATTGGGACCCATGGGATGAAATGATGGGAATTAGGAAAAAGTGCTGGATCCCTCACCTGCGTGTCTATGTAGACCTAATGTCAGGGGAGAAGGGGAACAGAGAAATATAAATATAAATATAAAATATATAAATAAGTCTTTTGTACCACGACGCGTCGATCCCATCCAACGGTGACCAAATAACGGTGGGTTTCATTGACCGTGATGTAATTCATGTCGCTAATGGGTTTGTTGTTTATGGGCTTGTACAAGTTGTATAAGTTTCGGCCATTGTAGAAATTCCAAGCTTTGATGACACCGTTGGTATGAGCCGTAAAGAATCGACGACCAAATGAGTCCAGAGTGCAGCAGGTCACGGGACCAACGTCATAAGTGTCCACCTAGGAATTAAAATGTTGGGAAAAGATGGTCATTTGGATGGATGCTGATTTGGCCACTTACTTGCTCTCGCCCTCGAAGGAGTGGCTTGGCCATCACGAAAGCACTTTCTGCTTCCATAGTTTTTTCAGCCTTGCTGGCAATTGTATCCAAGTGCATTGACCCATCCCCTCCAATGGTGTTGAATTCGTTAATTTGTTTCCCTGTTTTACAATCCCAGACAAAAATGTCTTCAGAGGAGCATGTGATGAAATATTCCATTTGTTTGTTGTATTTGACGCAAGTAATGGCGTCCGCATGCGTCATCCCCTCTACCTAATTCAAGCCAAGCAAGGGAAGGTTAAAAGCTACGGTGGTCGTAGAGTTACTCAGTGAGTGACGGTCACCTTTTCATCGTCTCCTTTCCGCTTTAGTGGAAGATACGACGAGTCTGCAGATGTTTGAATAAAAATGGCTTCCGTCGTAGGAAAGAAGCAGTAGAGGGCAGGTCCACGAAGTTTCGTCATTTTCTCATCAATGACATGGATGCAGGTGTTTGTGTACAAACTCCAAATCCGGATGACCTTGTCAGTACAAACACTGACCAGCGTATCACTTTCAATCTCAAAAACCACACGGAAGATGGACCCATTGTGACCTCGGAGTTTGGCTACAGGCTGAAAATGAAAGGGAAAACTTAAAACAAAGGTCATCATGCGGGCAAATTGCCCTCTGCCCTCAGCCCTCTGAGGGCGTCCTCCCCTCTTTTCGCCCTCTTTTTCGAGGGCAACATGTGAGGGGCGGGCACGAGGGCAGGCTTCAGTAGTGAGGGCAGGAGGGGACGAGGGCACGAGGTCAGACTTCCCAAGTGAGGGCAGCAGGGGACGAGGGCTCGAGGGCAAAATCAGAAACGAGGGCAGTCACAAAAAATACGCGAAACACGTCTTTTCTTAGCGTGTGGGACTCGTGACCGCGTCATATGTGAGTAAAATAGCGTCCTTTCCTTCTGCTGTTACTGTTTCGCGCAAAAATGTTAAAAAAAAAGGGTACCCTCTGAGGGTGCCCTCCCCTCTTTTTGCCCTCTTCTGGCGAGGGCAAAAAGGGGGGAGGGCACGAGGGCAGACTTCGGAGGTGAGGACAGGAGGGCACGAGGGCAGACTTCCCAAGTGAGGGCAGGAGGGAATGAGGGCACGAGGGCAAAATCAAAAATGAGGGCACGAGGGCAAAATCAAAAATGAGGGCACGAGGGCAATTTGCCCACGTATGAATGCGATGGCTTGGGAAAGAAAATGAAGACAGAATACTATTTTGCCTTACTTGATTTGGGCAGTAGAGATTCCAGACCCACACGATTCGATCTAATCCTCCTGCTGCCACCAATTTCTTGTCTTCCCATACATCAAAACTTCGGCAGCCATCATCAAGGGGAAAACGAACTGTGTCCACACTGACAGAGACTCTTGGCTTGGCATTTATGTCCGTGATCCCTTCGATGTAGCCTCCGCTCAAGTCTTCCATGGTGGCGTTGGCGCTCTTGAAATCTTGAATTCGCTGCATCATCAACGGTTTCTTGGGATCCACGGAACCACTCACAAACTACATACATTTACCATTAATTAATATCGCTATAACTTTGGATAGAATTAGACGGGAGGTCAGGGGTTTACCCGCATCATACTCGGAAGGAACATGACATAAGAGACCATATCACTGTGGACTTTGTGCTTTATGTACTTTACTCCTTTTTCAATCCCAACGGCTTCGTGGATGTAAATTGTTGGAATGTCTGAAAAGATTTACAAAGTCGAGGCAGCATATTAGCGGGGCTTGAATCGCGGGGGGTACCCGTGGCTTACTCTGAATTCTCCGATGCTGTGACCAGTACCGAAGGGTTGAAATGGTTTCCGCAATTTCCAGAATTGTGATATTTCCTTCAGTGTCCCCCATTACGACCACAAGGCTAGTCCCAGTGGCCTTCGCATCCAGGTGAATTGGGACAGAGTAAAGGTGAGCAATTTGACAATAAGGGTCATAGGTCGAGTTGTCATAAAATTGAAGCTCCTTTTCCCTAGGATTTTCAATTATCATCATTATCATCATATCATCATCAATAATTAATGATGTCTTAAAGTTGTGGTCGAGGGATATAAATCATTGACAATAGAATGACTTACTTCTAGAATAGACTTACCCCGTGGGGACAATATACTTTCCAAGTTCTTGGACGAGAACAATATCCGTATACCACTTGTTTGCCTTCTTATCATTGATTCGTTGTGTCTTGAGACCCGCTGGACGACCCTGGACAAACAAAGGTTCCCAAGGTCAATGACGGGGCAACGGCAATGAGGAATGTCATGTCAACTTACGAGAGCTCGCCAAATACGTGGTTTGAAATCGGAATGAAAGAGGGAGACGATCCCGTCCTCGCTGAAAGTCATGAGCCCTCTGTCGGGAAGAGTAATCGCTCGAGTCACGGGCATCCGATGGACTAGAGTATCCCACCACGCAAGTTCAAATCAATTGATTCGTTTAAATTGAATCCCGCGATGGGGTCTTACCGGTCTCGAATGGATGGCAGGGCGTGACGACATCAATGGGTGGGGTCGAGTATTCCGTCTCTGCCCTCTCCGCATACTTTTGTTGGAGAAAGTCGCAAAAGTCATCCCACGTAATTTTACCCACGCCGAACGTATCAATTTTCGTAAAGAGTTCACCGACACATTTGGGGAGGATCCGTTCCGGCACGTCCAGAACCTTGGCAAAGACTCCTTTGTAAGAGTCGTAGTTGACAGCTTTTCCAGACAGGAGTGGCTGGAGTGCTTCCAGAACTTCAAGACTCAGAATGTCCTCAATGTCCTCCTCTTCTTCTGCCATGGCTTCCAGCCGTTCATGTCCACCCAAAGCGGCAGTCCGTCTCCAAATTCTAATTAGAGGCTCAATGACTGAATTGTCAAAGAATTGGATGACCTTCAGTTCTCGATTGTCCCTCAAGACTTCCTCTCCGTCAGATTCAGTTTCGTAGACAAAGCGTGGTTTCCGGAATCCAGATCCTGGCAGCGTGGCCACGACTTTACAGGCCAGGAAGCCGAGCCCCCCATCTCCAGGCTCGCCTTTCTTCTTTGAAGATTTTCCACTAAACGTTTCAAACCTTCCAACGCAGGACTTTTGGCGACGGTTGTGGATGGATGGGGCTCGTGGGAGGCGACGGATTGGGGCCTCCCCTTCTTCCTCACCGGGATACTCGCCAGCCTCGGGCGGGGTCGGGGATATGTTCCAGTCCCCGACAGGCGACCAGTCATCTTCCGGATCCGCCCAAGATGGGACATACTTCCAGACTCCAGTCAATTCAATCTCTCCAGTCTCCTCCTCATCGCTGGTCTCATCATGGCCAAGGTCAATTCCTTTCCAGTTCAATGTCGGCACTTTCAGATTGGAATGGGACATGCGGCGTAGTTCCTTTGTCGTCGCCAGCTTGACTTCCGGTACTTTTTTCAACTTCCGGGTTAAAGCAGCCCGGGATCCCATGGTGGCTCGAGAACCCATGACTTCTTATCTCCCACTTCCTTTTTGTTCTGTGATCTTTGCAAATAAATCAAATTGACGGTGCTGGCGCTGCGCTGCTGGGTCAGTAGTGCAACAATCAATGAGTTTCAATCCAGAAATCTTGGGGGAAAGTTCAACAACGACCTTTTTTCAATCAACAACCATTGTTGCGCCGGGAAATGAATTTTACAATATGAAAAGTTTAATTTATTTTGTTAATAACAAACAAGAAAAGGAAACTGTCTTGTGTAAACAATTCTGTGGTAACTTAATAATATTTAGTTAATTTGACCTTTTGACCCTTAAAGCAACACGCGGAAGCGGATGCTAACAAAACTATGATTTTCATTCTCAATTTATTTTAATGAATTCAATAAAAATCGACCCTCACCCTCCCTCCCACTGAATGAAATTATGGGAGCTGTGAGCAGATTATGTCAAAAATGGTCTGGAAAGTGAGCCCATTGACAAGTTTTTAAAGGCATTCCTCTGATTGGTTGTCGTAAAAGTTTTCGGTAGCATTCTATGTAACCGGAAATTGTATACTTAATTCATCGGAGAAACGATGCATTTTACTCCTCTTCCTCCTCGTTTTCTCAAAAGTATTGAAACAATTTTCAATTTTTAAAAACAAAGATAAAAGAACAACAAGTCTTGGATAAAAAAAAATATTTCAAGTCTTAAAAAGTTAACCAAAATTGTTTGAATTTTAAAATTTTTAAAAATTTTAAGATCGTTCAATAAACAATAATTTTTTAAATTATTAGACATTGATTTTTTTCAGCTTTTTATTTCAAATTCCAGAAAACTTAACAAATAACTCAAAAAAGCAAAGTCAAAGGACTAATGGAATCTGTAGTAGGTAGTACCTACTACAGATTTTGAGTACCTACTAGGTACTCAAAATTTTGGATTTTTTTTTTCAAAATTTTTTAATCGACGGTTTACGTTTCCATGGCCGACGCCAAGCAGGACGCTTCAAAACAAAACTGCTCGCACCTTCGATTTGTTCAAAATTGTAAATTCCAAGTGTCTAAATTTCCCAGAGTACTTTCTCCCTTGCCCATAAAATGGTGATGGTCCCCTTTTACATAATCGACATGCGAATTAGATCTGGATACTTTTTACCCAAAGGTCAAACGAGGTCATCCTCCTCCTCCACATCCTCCAGCAGCGATGGAACCAGCGACGATTCTCCAGAACTGGAACCCATTGCCCACGCCTTCTCTGCCCTTGTGACCAAATTCAACAGTGCCGTAGCCTCGGAAGTTTGTCTTCCCTACACCATGACTCCAGGAAGAACAGAAGCCCCTCCTGGCCATACCCCCCATGACGTCACGCGTTCCAGCGTCCCTCCAGGATTCTCCAGAGTCAGAGAATCAGGGCGTTCCTGGAGGAACAAAATTCAAACGGGACGTGCATTCATGTCCAGATTTTGTTTTCGCTGATAAATCCTCTAGTGTATCTCTCAAGGCTTCCGGGTAAAGTCCATTGTACGAGGGCCATAAATCACTCATCCATTGTATGCTATCATCCTTTGGATTACGCCCGTGGAGATTGCACTAACTGTTTTTATTTTTGCAAATCTTCGCAGTTGGATCCACAATTTGCCGACATAGAAGGCTAATCGCTGGGGCTCCGCACGTGTGAAGTGGGAGAGGAGGTCAAAGTCCAAATCAACACTTCCAATCACCACAATTTCAACAAAATTAACCTTTACCCTTTTCAAATTAAAACACAACAGTTGTGGAGCCTCTTTCAACTGCAAATTTGAAACGTCACAAGTTTTCCACTTGCGAAAATATTTGTGCAGGAAACTTTATTGGTTGCGTGGGACTTTGGCACGAAGCGTAAAACCTATCAAAGGTTAAAAGGAGATTAGAAAAGAAGCTCCAGAAATTTTCCAGTTGCAGCTGGAAGCTCATGGAATAATGGACTGGAAAATTTGAATTTTAAATCTACCATTAAATTAGGATTCGTAACTATTGAAAATTCCTTTTGAGGACGCATCGTTGCTGCTGCTGCTGCTGCTGCAGGAAAACGCGATGGCATAGACACAAGAGCCCCTCCCCCGTCCAGAAATCGCTGAATCGCTGAATTATGTCAAGAGGTCAACATCCCCAAGGAATCTAAACGGTACGAAGAGGATTTAAACGTGAGTTGTCTGCAATAAAGTTAAACGACGCTTGGTAAGTGCAAGTGTTCCCAAGCGATTAGGGAAACTGGTTCGGATGGGGGTTCAAAGGTCAATTTCTTACTGAAGCTTCCGCAGTGCTTCAGACTCGACCACTTGAATTTAAATCATCCACTTCACATTCATAAAAGCAGGGACGCGCGGCGTCATGCGACCCATCATAGTTCTGCTGCGGAATTTGGGGATGTCATGCAACGCTTACGTGTGTCGCCCCATGTCAGTATGTAACCAGAAGGACAATAGTTCCCACGCCCAAAGGCCAAAGGGCAGCGTGGTCTGGAAAGCAGGCTGGGGTCGTCATCAGACTAGGGTCAAAGGGCGCGTGTAATTTTATGCCCCTTGCAACATCAGTTTCTGTTTACAGGCCAAAATTGTTGACACTTCATGCCTCATTCCAGCCTTGGCTTGATTACTGATTCAGTTAATGACACATAGTGAGGATACAAAGGTCAACCTCCTCCTGCTCCATGTTGCGTATGGTGGTGTAATCTAATCTGGGGTGGTGCTAATGGGACGGGGCTGTTAGGAACTGATAATTGAAACGAGTCGGTCAAATTTAATTTGTTCATAGTCCACGAAAGAACTTGGTCCAGATTAGAAGCGTCAACAGACACATACACCAAACGCAACAAAAAACAACGCCTCCAGCTCAATTCAGGCTGAAAGCGAAAGCCCGGTGTCAGTCTTACCTCAATTTCGATTAGAATTCAACAAAAACTGCCGTCAAAGATCGGAGTTCTCCAAAAGGTAAACATTTGTGACAATAAATGACAATACCAAGGTTAAGCGTTCCAGGGCATTCCAGCTTTTTTTTTTGACAAAAATAGAGCCATAATCGCTTCAGACTGGGGTGATACCAATGGAAACTTTGAAGGTTAAAATTGGCATCTGCTCAGAAAATTGGCATCTGTTCCAAATCTGGAATTCTATTGTAAATATTTGCAAATGAGAGTTAGGCAGGGCAATCCTGGATGTCTGCGCAGTATTGGCAAGCAGCGATTAGGGAGCTGGAAAACTAACGCTGGAAATTCTTGCTTTGGTGATGGTAGTGGTGATGGTAGAGTCCCCTAAAATTGAATTCCTAGAAATGGGAAACGAAGGTTGGGAATCCATCAGCGACTTATTTTCTCTAAACGTTTAATTCGCTGTTGTCTCTCCAGGGCACTGGAACTCCGTCGCGCTGCTCCGCCATTCTAATCTTTTCCTTATCTTTCCAGTGTTTGTTGTGGGTTGAGCGGAGTTCGTTCGGATCACGCTAGGCACCCTTCTTCCAGGAATGGCGCTGAGAGACTACCTGTCTCGGCGGAATGAGGCCACGGACCTGTCCCGTTCCAGCGGCAGCGCGGACACGGCACGCTGTTCCACCTGCCACGTCGAATTTAACGCTGCGACCAGGATAGTTGGATCCACCGATCCGCCACGCTGTCCCCAGTGCTCCAATTCCAAATCCATCTTCCAGCTCCTCTCTGAACCTCTACGACATCCCCGACCTGGACAAGGTCACGGAGACGGAGAATGTCGGAGTGGTGCGTCACCTCCAAAGAAATTGCGACCCTTGCCAGAACCCCTCTGGGAAAATCAACTCCCGACCCTACCACCTTCTTCTCCAGCACCCATCGCAGTGACCCAACCAACCAGGAAGCGATGTGGCTCACTCTCATTGGCCACTCAAGGGGCAATTCGGATCGATGGTAAGTACCCCTTCAAGATGTCTCGAATCAAAGCTGAATTGGCGCATGTTTGCTAAATGTGTAGATCGACATCAGCGACAGTTGGTGGCGACGCGTGACATTGCCGAGGGTGAGGTCATCCTGAGGTATGAGATTTTGTTATTATAGTTAATGTGTGTAACGCGTGCCACATAAATAAATTTATAATTTAGGTAGATGGACAATTATGTGACAGTGTCGGACACTAATCGAAATTGAAATGGTGGAGGATTTGTTTAGGGGGGTGGTCGATTAAGTCCACCATTACCGTTACTAAAGTATTTGTAGCCTCCATATTTCAATTTTTCGTCCAATTCTGCATCAGCAGAAACATCTGAATCCCAATCTGCGGCAGGCACTGAGAGGATGGCTGTGAATTGAGCGGCTGATTTACCAATGCCTCCATGTTCATAGGCAAAATGGACATGAGTGTCACGACGAAACTTCATTGGATCTTCTCCTTGTTCAATAAATCCACGAGCGACAAGTGGAGGGAGTGCATCTCGATCTCCTGAGTTTGTTTTGTAGGGATTGATTGAAATGTGCGGATAATCCTTGTTTTGCCCACATGAAGCGAGTAGCCGCAGGGGAGTTTGGATTCACGTCAGTGATGCATTCCTTGCAATTGAAGCATGTAGATGACGTTGGGAGTGGCGTAAGTGAATCTTTTGTTGAGGTTGATTGTTCTGCCTCGTCCATACTCAACAATTGGAGATCCTGACATGACTTCTTTCCTGGTTGTGCAGTAAGCATAACGACACCATTTAGTCCCTGGTCCAATGTGTCCAAACTTAGCGTTATGATTTATCATCAGAACCATTTCTGTAAACAAAAAAAATCAAAAATTAAACTTTATTCCTAGGAATACGATATTTTAGTTAAAATTGAAGGAAAAGGACTTACGTTTGCCAGCACGACACTTGTCGTTCCGAAGTGAGAACTCCCCAGGAGCGTTGCCGAGTAGCGGAATCCCTTGATTTTGGGAGTAGGGGTGTAGGTCATCTGTTGTTTTTTTGAAGCGAAGTGTGAGTATCCCTTCAAATGGGGTGACTCTGGTAATGCTAATCTTCTTATTCACATCGTATCCATAGATACGACGGAGCAGCATCTTCTCATAGTTGTCGGTATGCCATCCTACCGTCAGTATTTCAAAATCCTCGAAGTTGCCAGTCATTCCATCAACGAAATCCTGGAGACACTGGATTTGAATTTGGTCAAGAACGGTTTCTTGACCATAACGACGACTAAACGCATCATGATTCATGAGTGACGATGGTTGCAGGGAGGTATCTTTTCCACGCTGAAAAGAGGAAAACAGGATTGTAATGCCCATACCAAATAGCTTAGTCATCCATCAATTTAATTAATTACATTTACACTCCAAATTAACTCAAATGCACGGACAGGGGTGGAAAGTTTAAGTAGAATTATGAATTGTACTCACGTCTTGTCATGTCGGGGATGATTGGTCACCGGTGACCACTTCCCACACTCCCAAGGTGTCGAAGTATCGAAAAGAGCTTGTACAGAGGATGCCATGAGCGAATGAAATTTGTCTTAATTAAATCAGTTCTGATGACGTTGAGCTTAACTCATTCAACTATCTGACTACAGTGAACTTCCGTAAGTGGACACCTCCGGGGGACCGCTGAAAGTGTGTCCACTTTTGGAAATGTCTACTTTTGAAAGTGGTCCCATTTTAATGTATTTATTGAATCTCTACAATGTTAGGTGCATTTCAATCGTTGGATCTTTCAAAGTAGTTTGTAATTGTTTTTTGGCGCAATGTTGAAAGTCTGGTTTCGTTCATAAAATCTTTCATATCTGCAAAAGCAGTGCAGGCTTTTCCCGAGGCCTCCGGACAGTCCGTATGGATATATATTGCAAGCAAGTAGTCGAGAATGAGGCAGAATGCTTCTGAAGTTAGTTTAGCCTGCAAATTTTGAAATTTTGACCAAATGTTTGGAATTTTGGAGTGGCCGTTGAAATATTTAGAATTTGCAGGAATGTTTAAAAATTTTGAAAAAAAAAAACGTTTCGAATTTTGAGATGGACCAAATTTTGAATTCTCTTACAATTGTGCAGATGTCTGGAAGTCTGAAATCTTTCATGTTTTGAAGGAATGTTGGAAATTTTTATTTTGTAATTTAGGTTGTATTTCAAATATTCATCAGATTTTGAAACGTTTGAAATTTTCAACGTTTATGAAATTCTAATGCTTTTTAAAATTTTGAAATTTAGGGCCCTCCATATGAGGCCCCAAAGTGGGGACGCCCGGACGATGTTACTTGTGCCTAAATGATCCACTGCCGAAATTCAAACTTTCTACACGTTGCATCATTTTTTCAAGTCGCATGTTTCATTGAGCATTTTTAATTTTTGCACCAATAATGTTTAACTTAAAGGGATTTGGCTCCTCCGGGGCCGGGGCCTGAGTTTGGCCTCTCGCCAAACTCACGGACGGTACGCTACTGATTCGTTACCCCGGATTGATTTTAGAATCTTTCTTCGATGGCCGTTTTCGCTTTGAGGACTTTGGAAATTGTACTGTTGGTGATGTTATATTTTCTGCAAATTTCACTTCGTCCAACTTTCGCTGCTAACTCACCAAGTATTTGAACTTTGGTGTTTAAACTTAACTGTGGCTTCTTTATTTTTACTATTTTAATTACTAGGGGAATAATATGTTTTGTTAAAGTAGCGTAAGATGCAGGCCTGACGGAGTCGGTGTTTTTTGTTTGAATGAAAATGTAGAAAAAGTGAC
>JAQIWD010001939.1:0-10665 GCA_034694825.1 Anurida granaria | reverse complement strand
CCTCCCCATAAGCTTTGCATAGAGGCGAAGGGTTTCTTTTTCAAAAAAGAGCAACTGGCAGACGAGCTCACGGTAGATGACAGATGAAGAATTCTTCAACCCCCTTCTTCGCCTTCTTCCTTTTCTGCTCAACCAACCTTCTTTCGTAATCCCTCGGGATTTGGGGTTCGTAAAACAACTTTTGCCCGACAGTCTGCGGAAGATCAAACTTGTCAAGTCCCATAAAAGATATTAGTTTCCAACGCAAATCTAATATCAATCACTTAGTGAGCGATGGAATGTAACACTTTCTATCATTTTTTTTTCTATCCTGTTAAAATTTCACAGAAAATCCAAATTTGCGTGCGTCAAATATTTACTACTGTACTGGCAATCAGGCTTTGACAATGACAGCCTTTCGTTGTATTTTTCTGTATTTATGACATTGGCATTGCAATTCAAAGAATCTAATATTCTGTGATCAATTGTCAATTACGTCAATTGAAAGTAGGATTTTGTATGCTAGGTTCTCTATTCGCCTTTAATGATCGGTTTTGATTTTGAACCAGCTAATTGGTTAAACGATGCATAATTGGTTTAACTAATAGTTTCCGAATGAATTGATTTGTACCAATTGAGAACTGGAGCTATGTTGTTTAAATTAATTATTTTGCTTTGACAATTACTAGGGAAAGAATGTGTTGTGTCGAAGTGCCTGGTTTGACGAAAGCGGTTGTAACTGCCCACTACAGAGATTTGGAGGTTTGGTGGTTAGATGGAAGCCTCATCGGCTTCCTTACTTGATGTTGATAGACCATGCTTGATTTAATATTAATTGATTGAATTGAAGAATTGACTTTGATTTAAATTGATTCTTGCTCACCCTGCTGACTCTCCAATTTCCGGGAACGTATCAAATGGCGAAGGGAAGTCTGGAATGACACCTCTCTCCATTGCTAAGCAAAGATAAAAAATTGCTTTGTCAGGAAATCAATTCACAAATCCGCCAATCATCGCATCTTCGCATCCCCCCCCCCCAAATATCCCAACAGCTCAATTCGCTTTCGTAATGTCGAAATGTAGAACCACGCCAATACCAGTACAATTTGACTCCGCTATTGGTACTACTGAGTCGTGAATTTAAATTGGAATAGAATTGGATTTATATTATTTATAATAATATAAATTATATTAAAAATATATTCAATTATTATATTTTAATACATTATGCTAAATTATATTGTGAATCGGCTTCAACGATACAAATCGCAGGTTATGAGCAAATTATGCTCGACCTGTGCATAGATAAATTCGAAATAGCCACTCTGTTTGCAAAATGTTGGAAGCCCAATTTCATTCAAAGCTAACGAACTGTTTTGGTGAACTTGATTTGGGAGAATTCGTCATGAGGGGTCCTTGACATAATTGAATTTTGTCCCATAATTGAAGATTTTCTATGTAAGACTATATCCCATGAATCTCGAATTCTGAACCTAATTTCTAATTCTGGACTCTTTATAATTAAGCAGCCCGGACAGACACCACCGTCTGACGATGCCGCAAATGTTTTCAAAAACTAAGCTTTTAATCGTCTATGGCCAAGAAATCCTCATGTTGTTTAACCTTGAAAGTTTATTGCGAAACAGTGATGGTTGTCCTCGACTTATTTGTTTGATTATGGAAAAACAAAACGCAAGATAACAGTTATGTTCCAGACGTCGCAAACGCACAACCTATCAGAATGCTTTGCAGAGGAAGACTTGAGCTCTATTTTATAATTGTTTTAGTAGTACTTACGCATAGCGGGTTTTGCGATTATACAGAACGCACAAACTCCTTTTCAAATGAGGTAAAATTGACACCTTTTGGAATTCTATAGTTGGCTTAAAGTGGATTCATATTTGTAAATAGGAAATTAACATCCGTTTGGATCGCTTAGAGAACATCATCACTGAACTTCCAGAACTTTTGAAAGAATGTTCTGAGACTCGAAAGGAACGTTGGAGTGGAAACCAATCCACATTCGGAGATTTCAAACGATTGACGAATGAAGCTAAACAGAAACTGAAAATATTCCGATTGGAAAATACGGCGGATTTGGAAATTTCGGCTTTGCTCCAATTCCTCCGCCCATGCAGTAACCTTGAAGTCATTCAACTGGAAAATGTGGAATTGATTGGAGACTTTCCAAATACAACTGCTGAAAAACTGTATTTGCCACATTTACACGATTTTCGACTCGTTTTGTCCAACTATCCAAACTTTGGGGGCCAACTCCTGGACAAGCTCATGTTCTTCAAGAAATCAACCCCTCAGTCTATTCTAATTCGAAGGATTGTTGAGTACAATGTCAACATTTTCATTCAGGTCGGCGGTTGGATGAACTTTGCAATTAATCATGAATTTAGCGAACTTGGGCTAAATTCCTTTACGGGTTCAGAGACCATTGTTGTCGACGCTTTGCATTCCGTGAGGTCTTCGCCCTCTTTTTATTTGAAACGTCTTACGCTCGATAGCACCAAAACCATTGGGATTTCACTCATACCCACTGACTTAAGTTACTTAAACTTAAATTGGGTCTATTTCAACGAAGAACATTACCAACTTCCCGAGTATGTGAAAGTAGTGAAAGCCCAAACAAGATTAAAGCAGTTGCATATGAGGCCTACGGAGGTCCCTGGACCTGAGCAACCAACACTGAATTTTGACGATCTTCCAAGTACACTTGAACGCTTATCCCTGACCAGTGTCCGAATCAACACGACAAGTTCGATTCTCTCACGATTGGATGAAATCTTGTTGGACGGTTGTGAACTTTATGAACCAACTATGAAGCATTTTGGAAGAATATTCAACAACATTAGAAAGTTTGCCTGGGTCCCACCTTACATGCTTGGCGATTCATATTACATGTGTCATACAATTCTCAACAAAATCCTCAACAATTATAATAGAAAATTGAGTTGGGTCTTCATGGGAGATTGTTTTAGGAAATTCCAAAAAGAGAAACCAGAGGGATATGAAGCTGTTGAGAAGATACTTACTGCAGCTGGATTGGATATTGAGGCAAGGGATTTCATTATTGAGAAAGTTGATGAAAATTGGGTCGGAAGAAGAGTGTCAACACTTGAAAAGAAAGAAATCATTTACAAAATGAGTGGAATTGCGAAATTGAGGTCATGGGAGAGGCAACTCTATTTGTAAAAAGAGTGTTATGATTGTTTTTTCTTCCATAAACCAATTTTTGGGCTAAAGCAAATCTATGTCCAAAATTATAGCAATACAAAACAATTAGGAATTATTATTATACAAAAGTTAAACAAATAATCAACTTTTGGAAAATTTGCAGCGAACAAAATTAAAATGACGGGTGAAAAGGTTCGAAATAAACTTGGAAAGCAATTTTTTTTCCAACCAGTTGGGCGTGTTAATTTTTTGAAGAGCTCAATCAACTTATACCAAACAATGGACTCTATCTTGTAAATCTCCTTTACACAAAACAATGTCAAAACTTTAATCCCAGTGACCGAACTTCCAGAAATAATTTTTACTGAAAAGATGTTTAAAATTTTTAATTACAAGACTAATGCAAGACATCCAGCTCCATTTCATTTCCTCTGTGGTCAATTTTAAAACCGTAAACTTAATGTGGCAGAAATTAAGTTGAAGACGGAATCATTTTGCGAGAGTCGTTGTCATTTCTAGGCTCCTGCTTCATATTACTTTCTCTTTTCGTTTTCACTGATTTGCATATTTTGTTTCCGACTAGACCTCAATTCTTGAATTTTAAAGAAGAAGCAGAGAGTGGGAGACTGGAATTCAATGGACCGAATCAAACGAGTGTCTCTTCTCTCTTGTCCTTTCTTTGAAATTTAATTGAGCGTTACGACCATCTCTCTTTCTCTCTCTCTCTCTCTCCAGTAAAGTATTTTGTTCCAACTGCTGATGCTGCTGAAGGACTTTATAATCAAAATGTGAATTTAAGACAACCAGGACTACTTTTTCCTTGAAGAGAGAAAGTTATTTAGAAAGAGGAGGAGGAGCGTAGGACTGTTCAAAACCTCCAAAAATTAAACTTTGTTTTGAAAGTCGAGACTTTGGATTCTTCACTCCACTGCATCTGGCTTCTATTTCTCCTTTGTTTTTCTCAAAAGAGAGAAAGTTAACAACAGGAGAGTGAAAACCGGGAACTAAAAAAAACGATGCGTCCTTTACTTTTTCACTTTACAATTTCTCTATGGCTTCATTTTGTGCACTTCATTTACATTTCCCTCCTTTTCCTCCCGAGTATAAACTTTTCCCTACTGGTATTCAACGAGGAAATGAAAAATCAGAAATGAGGGAACGAAAAGTTGCTGAAGAATAAACCACAAAATTAACATTCAAAAAAATCAAAGTATTCAAAAAGGTTTTATGAAATTTTATGGAAGCGCATGCCACGTGTTGCCCAAAAATCCTTACATAGAACCCAAGGCAGATACGTTTTGATCATGTTTAACCGCAGTCAAGATAACAGCGATCAATTAACGAAAACTTGCAATTATGGTTTGGGATCAAACGAGGTCACCACAGCACTTCCCAGAGTAAAACCAACCTGGATCATGGCGTATATCCAAGATTCCAGTCGTGCTGATTTTCTTTTGTCTGCTATGCACCTCACAAGTGTAGAAACCTAGCAACAAACATTTAAAAAAAATTTATTTCGCTTTCATTTCGGGGCTTCTTTGTTTCTTCAAACTTCGTAATTGTTTGTGCAATCGAACCTTTATCAAGAACCTCCACTGATGAAATTCGGAGTTGCGATCCCAATTTCCCATTGTTGATTCCATTTCTGTAAAATATCAAATTTTTGATTAAAATTGTTTAATTTAGAAGATTATATTTATCTTTCAATTAAAAAAAATGTTTACCTATTTTTATACTTCCGAATCTTAAATCGTGAGTTCTTTGGATTAATTTCCACACTATTCCTTAGCCAGTGTATTTTCCTCGGTGGCGGATTTCCTTCAGCCTCACATCGTAGCTTTACATTTGTGCCCGAGTCTCTTGTCACATTTGTTAACTTTTTAATAAAATGGAGAAATGTGAGGGGTTGTGTGGGTTGGAGTTGGACGACTTGGGGGATACTTGTGGTGGTGGTTGACGTCGTAGTTGAAGTGCTGCCCCCATAACTTTCCCCATCAGACCCATTTCCATGATTTTTTAGACTTCCTTTTCCGCCATTCCCAAAATCGTGGCTTCTGAAAATACGAAACCAGGGAAAATGTTATTTCTGTTGGAAAGAGTTCCAGTTGGTTGGACAATGTCCATTATTAAATTAGCAAGTCAAAGGGGAGGCTAGAAAGAAGCGAAGGGAGAAGCGATCCTTGGGAGACGCTGAGAAAATCCACCACAGGCGACGACAGGGAAAAGAAATGTGTATAACCCAAACGGAAGCCATTTCTTATACGACGGGAGCAGGCTATCGATACGCGAAACACTTTTAGGGCAAGGAAATTGAGTAGAAGAGTGAAAGTGGGAAGAAAAGGAAAACTGACAGTCGATAAGACATGTTCCTGCGGCGGGGGAAAAGTTTTTCTTATTTTTCTTTAGATATGATTTATGGAATGGAAGGGATGAGTAAGGGGCCCGTTTGGACTCTGTGCCAAGTTTCCGAAATGCATTAGGCACGCTCTCTCTCAAAATCATTGAGATGTTATTACTATTCATTGAGAAAGTCTCACAGGATTGAACTCAAAAGGAAATGATAACTTTTCCAAAAGAAATTGCACGCCATCCTGGCAACCTTTAAATTACGTGTCAAAGGAGGGTCAACAAGAATCAGTCAGTTTTACTTGTGTTCGATGTCTCCATAATCTTCCTGATCTTCATCTTCATAGTCCTCAGGTTCGTATTCGTCAATATTGGATGGAATGTCATCTGCAGGAGGGTGGTAGGGATCTACCCAAAACTCCCGTCGTCCATTTCCACCTCCTGTCAAATATAAAAAATTACAAAATGTCATCATCATTAACCTCTTAAACGTATTTTAAATACTTGAAACACAAATTTCCATCGAAATTAGCCTAGGAAAACAGCTATAGCAAATTGACGGTTACACACGCCATTTTTCTTGCTTCATTTAAATGTAAATGATGTTCATCAGTGCTAGGGTTTTATTTCATTAAAAACTCATTTAAACTTCTTTAGACTTCCCTCATTTTTTGTGGTCATGCCATGCCCGTTCACATGTAACAACCAAGGCCTATTCTGAATCACTCAATAATTTGGAACTGGGGGAAATGGAGTTTTGAATGGTGAATGAATTGTGTTGTAATAGAAAAGAGATGCACAAATGAGATTAAACTTGTTTTCTTTTGTATACCAATCAGGAAGGCAAGATTAGAAATTTAGAGATTACAGATTTGGCTTCCGAATTGATGGTTTCCTAATTTCTCAAAAGACCCTTCGTCCTTTTTATGTGAAAGCATCATGACAAGCATACATCTGACAGTTCAAGAAATTATTGAACCAAGAATTGTCCCTAAAAAGTTGGGTGTAAAAAAGTGACAGTTCATGTTCCCACGATGAAAGTCAGTTAGATTCGAAAAAGAGAACTAGAATCAAGTAGAATGCACTCTCAAGGCAAGGGCAACGATATTCCCAATTATTATTGTGATTTCTTGAAAGCAGGTCAGGTAAAAATAATACCGTTCATGGGTCAAAATCATGTGCACAATCTGTGGTGATTCCTCGAAATATATATTCCATGCTGTAGGAAATAAGCATTGAGTCTTGAAATATAAACATAAAAACTGTATTATCAAATTGGAGTTTTTAATATACATGATTTTTAAATTACATGACGGCTCGTTGTCCAAATCATCCAAAATGTACAAAGTGTAAAACTTTTATGAACAATTGGATTCAATAGTTACCTACCTGGAATAAATTGTTATATTAATTCAACCTGATCAAGAATTTCAAGTTGACCTAGCAAGAATTCTGGCAATGAAAAGTTTGCCAATTATGTCAATTTGCATTTTGCACGTGTCTGAAGTAGAAAATTTTTTTTTTAATTTTATAAAAATTCATGTACTTTCTCAAGAAATCGAGTTATAACATAGGCAAGGCTCTATGCAGAGAAACTGAACTTGTTCCGGATGTTCAATTCCGGAAGTGCATGAAATGATCGTCGCTTAAACTCTAGTGATTATCACTTAAACGGCTGTGAAATTAATTTAATTGTAGGAGACATGAATATAGTCTGCTATCACCTAGACCGAGAGAAAGTATTTTCTTACAAAACTAGACCAGTACAATTAAAAATCAATTCATTTTTATTTTGGTGATAATTGAATGGTTCCTGGTTAAATTAAAATGAAATACAAAGAGAACTATTTCGTAAAGCTATGTCAAGGTAATAATAAAATAAACTGCACCAACTTTCCAAATGTAGTTAAAATTATCGTTTCTGTAAATTTTCTGTTGATTTTGCTCAAATCTCTGAAAGGAAGAACAGCCCTTCCCATTTCCGGGAGATTTCTGTCTCCAATCTACAACAACGGAGCTGCTGGGCAGTTGACGATTGTTAGTAACGGGATTTTATTCCTCAACAAACACTTTTATTTTTCTTCTGTGGAGAAAGTGAGGGTGAGAGATAAAGAAACGGAAGTTGAAGCATTTTTTCTTATTTCCTTTCCTGGGTCTGTGGGAAATGGAGAGAGTGGTTTCCCACTTTTTTCGCTTTCCCTTACAAGCTAACCATTATACTACCACAGCCAAGTCTTTACTTTTTGTATTACACATTTTACTTGTTTTGTTTGTCTCCTTTTCCTTCGAATGGTTCTGGAGGAATGCTTGGTTTAGGAAATTTTTACCACGTACGTACTATTTCACGAGGATTGGGAATCGATTCTTTTGAAGTCAGGATGGGGATTAGTCCTAATGGTCACTCCACTCCGTCCATTAATTTCTTTTCTTTTCATTTGGCTACAGAAGAGAGAAAACTAATGATGTCATGAACATCTTTACGGCAACTTCATTCTACCTTTTCCATTTGGCCATGTGACAAAAAAATTAGTTCGTTTTCGTAAAAAAGAAAGTTTTCAGAAAAGGTAAGGAAAATGTGGGAAGACAAGGAGTAAATCAATCTTAATGAATTTTTATCCCAGTTGTCTCATCGAAGATGTTAAATTACTTTCATTTCCATTTGATTCCAAGAAAGTTTCCCAATAGTCACCACCACCACCGGTCAGAGTGGCGCTGGGAAAGTAATAAATAAAAGTCCTCTTACTTTAGTAATTTTTTTTTAGACAAAATGCATGTTCCAAAGATCCCCTCGGTGATGTACTTGGAGACCCAAAAACTCCCACCCTCCAGAAAGACGCTTAAAGTTCACACTGTTTTTCCTCCTTCCAATGCAATGCTAGCAATCGTATGTCTTTGTTTTTGAACCGCATCCAAAGGGGACTCAGAGCTCTAACCTTGCCCTTTTTCCAAATGGAAAAGTCCAACAGGAAAAGGAATGATGGAGTATGCACTTTTGGGGGTTAAGAAAAACCTTACGTGCTTTTTTCACGGTGGTGCATCATGATAAGAACGCTAGTGGTGGTGGTGGTGGATTTTTTGAGTAATAAAAATTGTGTAATGTATGTTGTGACCTGCTGTGAAAACCTTTGGGATGCGGAATAACATTTATTGAAATTCAAACATTAGCTTAACCGACTCTATCTTGAATGGGAAATTGAGTACCGGTGGTGGTCGTAAAGGCTCTTTTCGTATTCTGGATGCTCATAAAGCATACAAGAATGTCTTTGAATATATTAAGTACAAGTGACCACTTGTCCCAATTGTCAACAACAGAAAACCTGAAAAAGGTTTTTGGTAGGAAATTTGAAGAGAGCACTGTTGAAGGGCCATCGACCCTTGACAGAATGAAATTCTTAAAAAGTGCTTCCGTTTTCATTTTACATTTCCTGCCTCTTACCCCCGCCCCAAGTTTCCTTGGACTAATTTAAATCTTTTGATTGATTCATTTTGGGTATTAATCTCCTTCTCTTTTTCTTAATTTATTCCTTAGATTAACCCACGCAATGGTGGAGGCCGGGGAAGGGGAAGTTTAAATTAAAAACCTGCCGACTCGGAAATGAAGACGAAGCAAGGAAGGATCATGGAACTGCAAAGGGGAAGATTGATTAAATGGGATTTTGATAGGGGAAAACTCTCAAGTCATACATGGAGAAGGTTAGGGTTATTCAGGTTCAATAAAAATCTTATTCCACCACCATCATCATCTATTAATTCACTCTCTGCATTCATATTCATGTTTTCCATCCCTCACGTCATAATCACCATATCAATTACACCCACACACAACTTACCACCACCACCATTCCCAAATTCCAGCGGCATCTTTCAAATCGATCCACCAAGTCCAAGAACGTCCAAGCGGAGCCTCCTGATTGGTGGTTTAGTTTCTGAAAGTAAAAGGGATTGGATTATTATTAAAGAGTGTGGTTTATGGTTTATTGTGGTAATAATCCCAAATCATTTCTGCCTCGTGTGTGGGTTGGAGTTTGGGTCAAAGGGGACTCATAATTCTTTACTCCAGGCGACAACGTCAAGTGAAAGACTTTCTCCCCTTGAGCCACCCTGACTACCCACCCGACTGAAATCCAACGCTTATTCCAGCATGTATTGTTCCGTAGAACAAAAGGGGAAGTTGGGTAATGATGCGGAGAGAGTCCTGTTGTTCTAACGGTATCATTTGGGCGTGGGCTTTTTCAACGTGTACTAGAAGTGAGACAAAAACAATTCTCTAATGAGGACCCCAGAACTAATGCCAAAAAACATTGGAAATCAATGTTACCACCACACCATTTCTTGACGCTCATCTTTCGTCAGGGTTTTAACCAAAGCGTAACCGAGGCTTGTAGTTTAGTTTACTACTCTGGGATATATTTCATCTTTATGATCGTGGTGGTGGGTATAAAAAGTGGAGTGATTATTATTAGATTTGATCCAAATGGTGATGGCTGTGGTAACATTAGAGGTAGCCAGGAGGAAGAAAATACAAGGGTTGATGGAGATTCGTGTAAGAAAAGGAGTATGTATGATGGGATGGTATAATGGTAATGGGAGTTTATTATTGGAGAATCATTAGGGGCACTCTTTATGTGGCAGGAAGATAAAAGGATCATTCTAGAATCAACATGTCCCACTGACAGGGACAAGACGCTTCGAATTTTTGTTTCTTCGCTTTACAAGACTGGTTGTACGGGAATAGAAAAAAGGATTTGTCATCCTCCGAATTGAAGAAATTGAAGAGTAACCATTAACCAAAATAGGCTGGAGTCATATCATAAATGTAGGAGTCACAAATCTTATAATTACACGGTTATAAATAGGCAGTTATAAATGTACATTTAATTTATTTTATAAGTTACATGTTTTTTGGTTCATTTAAAATACAGAAAATTCAAATAAAGTGCTTTGTCCATTACTACTTTAGTCTCAAATTGGCAAACGAAGCAAAGGTAAAATCGATACATTTTAAGAAGGCCAAATGACCATAGGAGAAGAAGGGCCAAATTACAATCCTGGCGACACAGAATTGGATTTCATGTGGCCCTTTTTAACCACGAATCTACGTAGTAGAGAAAGTGGTTTATGGAATTGATAAAACGGGAGATCAGCGGATAGAGA